>DWRA01005162.1:0-10143 GCA_018250295.1 Spathilepia clonius
GGGGTAGCAACGCATCTGTGGTCGACTTCAGTTGGGATTCTGGTCTTATCTGGGTTGGATCATAAATGTCCATGGGCAACAGTTGCCACTTACCATCAGGTAAACTGCATGCTCGTTTGCTACTCCATCATATAAAAAAATCTGTATGGTTGGTATGGCATGGTGGAATAATGCAGACCAGTCCTTAGGTAGGACTCTAATCATATCTGGGGTTGATCACAAATGTCTTTGCCTGGCAATGGCCTTATCATTAGGTGAATTGCAGATTCCTGTACAAGCTGGTGATGTGCTACTTCAACATAACGAAAAATTTCTTTTCCATCCTTATAAAAGCAATAAGTAACACTAGTTAGCCACTACAACACAAAAATATATTCTACATCAATAAGTGACAAGTAAATAAACGAAATCAATATAAAACAGCGCACGTAAACAGCATCTGTGACCGTTTCATTACGGTTTGATATGAGCGCGTCTCGTCTGTACAATAAAGCATATCGGCGTTTAGCGTAAGTGATCTTTTTGTATTGCTTGTAGACACACGACATTCGTCATTGGGAACACTATCATAAATTTGAATTTTATTTCTACTCTTACTTTTTTATATTTTACTCCTTTAATAAAAAAATATATAAAATACAAGTTGACTATTAATTGACTACACTCATTAAAAATAAATAATTAAATATAAAGGGATTCATCCAAATTGCTGTTCCTTAAGAGTTCCCAAAACGCTGGCGACATTACCTCGTTGACTTAACATTTGTAAGGTAGACGGGCTATCAGATGGAAAGTAGTCATCGTCGCCTATGGCCATTAGCAATACAAGAAGGGTCGCCAGCATTTCTACTCCTACTTTTTTATTCGTTTTATATGTTACGTAACGATAAGGTAGATGGGCTATCTGATGGAAAGTAGTCATCCTCGCCTATAGATTAGCAACAGCGGAGACGCCAGCATCGCCGGCTTTGGAGGAGAGCTCTTGTGGTACCTTTTTGACTCCATATCACTTCTTTACTTTAACTCTCTACTTTATTTTAAACAGCAGATTTTCTAACAGCGGTTACAAGTGCAATAAATGTCTAAAATGTTTTTTTAATTGCAAAAAGTTATATTTGATAGTCTAAGGGAAAATAGTCTAGCCACTCCTATTTCTACCTAATAACAATGTTAAGCACCGCTGTGTTTTGGGTTGAGGGGTTCGGTAAATGCGACATAATCATCCGACGCATTCTAAGTCAATTCTCATGTTTGACAATGAGAAGAACCTCAAGTAAATAAGAACTTATTTTGGGTTGATTACAAATGCCCTAAACTTACCATCAGGTGGACTGCATGTCATTTGCTTTTTCTATAAAATAAAAACCTTTAGAGTACTAAGTTTATACTGAAAATAATTAATCCTGGTTTGTTCCCCAAAAATAACTTTTCTCTATCTCTTTCCATTACTTGTAACACATCCCCTCCTCTCTTCACACCATTCCCTAAACGCTGTATAGCGTGCAGCAAAACATTTGGTCGGAGCGTGTTTATCGCTAAATGTATTGAAGTAAGGTTGTAACACATTTTCCGCGGTTAATCAGATAAGGTTCTTGCCGAGTTTTGCCGGATAGCCCACCGATTTACCAAAATACATTAATGTATCAAACTTTGCATGTATAATGATATGCATACTGTAAAGTATCGATAATTTGATCATCGTTATCTCCATATTATTGGTCTAACTGTATAAATATGTTTTAGAAACTAAAAAGATTTTAATACCTACTTTTCACCACGCGCTAGGTTTGAATTAAGTAGTAAACTCATATATTTTTGAGATTATTGCAAAGAACTCCCTGGATTTTATGTTTCGTTTATGATTAAAGCTAATGATAATAATAAGTTACAAATACGCACATGCATTAAAAAATAAGTGTGTCTATTGTATTCAAAACTGAAGTTTCACTTTAAAGTCAAAATACATACTACGCGATTATGAACTGTCCTGTATATTTTGTATTAATATCGTAGACGTTGTGCATCGTACGCAACAAAATTAAATTGAGGTAAATATAGCTTCGTAGTTTATTAATTTAATTCAATAATAATTCCTTTTAACTGCTCGTAAAAACAGAAATTAATCAATCAATTGCTTAAGTATAATTTTATTAGAGCATTCCACTGAGTCTTAGAATAACTGGCAATGCACGACCCAATGAGTTGGAGCGTAAACCAATAAATCAGGATCGGGCCTAAATTCCAATATTGTCTTCGCAAATATAGGGTGAATATTTGCCCGCCAATATACGAGATAATGCAACCTTCGCGTCTATCAAATGCGCTGCAGAGATTAATTCTACGGACGACCTTCCTAGAGATTGCGGCGCGAGTGATAGCGACAAGCGGGGACGGAGCCTTGTACTTCACGAATACAACCTGTTCGGTTTCGCCCTTGATTGAATGAGCACTTTTGTTCTGGATATTAAAACCTTCAGGTAAGGTACATAATTGTATTTTTTTTTAAATTTTTCATAGAATAGTTTCATAAAATTCATAGTATACATTTTCTAATATACTGTCAATATTTTGTCAATAAACTTAATAAGTCCTTAAACATGTAGGTTTGAAACGAGATAAATTGTCCTTACATAACAGTAAACATGACGTTCCATAACTTAAAGCCATGCATATTCCTGCTGATATGCTATTAAAAGCGACTACTAATTTGTAAAAAACTACTAAATTTTTCGTGTAAATCATAAGTTCTTGGAGACTAAATAAATTGATTAGGATTAGCTAATCAACAAATGTTTAGCTTTAAACAACTTGTAAATAAACAAAACACAATCAACTATCGTTTAAACTATATAGAGGATTTTTCATGAATCAAAGATTAAAGAAAAATTTCATTATACAGTAATAACTATTACATATACATTTTGCTATCAACCGAATAAACTTTACCCGTTAATAAAAATGCATCCATTTACAACGTTAAATATAAAATTAAAATACTTACAGAAAATGTATTTCAGAATTTGACACTGTTTTAAAAGTTTAAAGATTTCTGTCCTCATCAGCTGCGCTACAGAAATTAATTCAACGGTCGACCTTCCGCGAGAAGGCCACGAATGCTACACTATTTGTTAGATTGAAATATAGTTACTACTGGAAAAGTATTAAGATAATTAATCTACGTTTTAAATGATAAAATTTTATTTGACATTTTTCATATGATAGAAGTAGTAAACGAGTTTGTAGCTCGCTTGATGGTAAGTGGCCGTCGATCTAAGTAAACATTAGGATTCGACCGGAAGTCGACCATAAGTTCGTTGCTACTCTTAAGTATGGAGTTGTACGCCGCGGAATAGTACGTCTCCCTTATGACACCATTCAAACCAGAAGACAGCGGCGCTTAACACTGCTGTAATTCGACGAACATAGTTGTAGCAGTGGGGCCTCCGGAGTCATACCATAAAAAGTTCTACCACCAATAAATAAAACGTTATATTCGGACACATTTAATAATGGTATCGCATTATATCCGGAATAACAGAGGTATTTAAATGAATTGAAATATATCATGAGCGAATTTTATGTGAGTCTTTTATATATTATTAACACAAACAAAGCCTCACAAATGTAAGCTTAGTGTTGGCCAATTTACACAATTTCTCATATTACTTGGTATACATCACAGTCCATAAATTAAAAAGTTTATGGCGCAATTAAATACCCGTCCATGTCTAGATTTGTACACTTTATAACGCCTTTGGAAACATTATAAAAAAACTGGCAGTTGTGTAGGTTTCCTTACGAAATGTTTCTCCGCCTTTAAAATGAACAATAAATCGTTTAACAAGACTTCAAAAGTACTGGAAGTTATTGGTATTATTATGTATTTGTGAGAAAATCGAATAAACTTAATAAACCGCTCCCAGTGCGGCCCTACCTTCATTCTTCAATAAGATTGACAGGCGGAATATGGCGAATAATCAGAACATAATAGCGATGGTATGGCGATTTTATGCCAATATGGTGTGAAAAGCTATTATATTCGATTTCATTTGATCGCGGCCTCCGTTGAATAATTCTGACATAAATCATTATGATTGTAAATATATTTGTGATATCACGTTGCTATACGGAAATCGAAGGTTTAATATGTTATGGGTATAACGAATATATCTTTAGCCACATATCTTGTTTACCTTTTATATATTCATTCATTCAGAATGTATCTGATATATGTACGAAGAAAAACGATATTAGATTATCTGTGTTACCTCTGCTAAAATGAAATATAATTGGATCTACTTATGCAAACAGGAACCAAGATTTGATTAAAAATAACCTAAAATTTTACAGGATACAAAATTTTGAAAAAAACTGGCTTATTCTCAAAACTGTAATTGTGTGGGTTAATTATGTTTTGCATAACAAGGTCCAATTGGCGTGGTTAAGATAGATAGACAAAACATTTATTTCACAACTTAAGACACATAATAGATATATAAAACATTGACAATAGGTACATACAAAGACACAAAATCATTATTTTTTTATACGGTAGATGTAGCGTGCCGTCCACGTGATGGTAAGTGGAAACTGCCGTTCATGGACATCTGTAATCGACCTTAGACTTAGCATCATACCTAAGGACGGTCATTGGTGCGTTGCGTTGTTACCCCTCAGGACTAAGTTGGAAGTCTATGATAAGTGTGTCTTCGAACCCTGCAGCACTTAACACTGCTGTTATTAGGTAGACACAGGTGTTATGAAAGTGCCTCCGAAATCAAACCACAAGAGCATCTGCCCTTAATTACGATCAAAGAACATGTTATTCTGATTACAATGAAATAATATGACTGCTGTGTTTAGAGTCATTAATTGGATAATGTCTGTACCGACAAATCTACTTCTAACGATTACCGTTATAGTTCCTCTGTATCGTACTTGATGACATCGTTTCACTCAAGTTCTTAGACGACATAAAACGTGACTGGGAATATACTTTAAAAATAAATTTGAACTCCCTCTCTCAGTTTGATTAACGAATGTCCTTACGACGCTATTCCGAGTGTCGTATAATCTTACATAGATTATCTTTATCTTATCTTAACAGATGCAAGAAATTAGCAAAAGCGGCTCGCTTAAAAATATACACGTTACTTATATACATAAAGTATATGAAAACTATGAGCCTACATCCTATATATGTACAGTCTAACGTATTTCATGGGTATTTCACAAAAAATTAAAACCCACTGCTTTTATTGCAAACAACAAAAATATATAATAACAACAAATTACACTTGTCTTCTTTGCCCGGGTTGAAGTCTGAGGCATCATAGATTTTTTGTTTATTTTAATTTTTTTCAACCAACATCCATGGCGAGACTATAATAGGCCTAAGATAAAAGTAACAAAAGATTGCGAATTTAATAATAATAATCAAAGTTCACTCATATTTTCAAGTTAAAAAATTAAATTAATCAAAATTTAATTTCAAGAGAAGCATAAGAACCTCCGTTCTTGGGAAGGGATTATAATGATTAACTCTCAGAAGGAGCACTTATTTTGTTTATGAAGCAGCGGCTTAATAACTAAGTTTAGTAATAACTCGTGTTTCTCCTAATTTGTAGGTGAAAGTCGAGTTGTTTAATTGTTAATCATCATACTACTCTTTATTTTACTTACATTTTTGCTGGTCTCAAGGAAATGAATTTGACTCTTTTAAACACGTAGGAGTCAATGTCAATATGATTCGAAATAAAATGAAGCAGAATGTATTGGAGTCGAAACGCCTCGGATAAATACGTCTTCCTTACCACACCCTTCAAACCACAAAATAGCAGCGCTTAACACTATTATTATTAGCTAGAAATAAATGTGGCAGTGGTGCTGCTGGAGTCAAACTACAATAATTTCTACCATCTTCTAACTACTATTATAAGAAACAATGCAGACGATATGAGACCGCGACATACCACCACAAAAAACATAAAAATTTTATCGCGACGCTCTAACTACGTGGCTAAAATAGTTAAATCATAAAAGTTGCCGTAGATCAGTTGCGTAACTTCCCAGACTTCAGACAGACTTAGGTCCTAAAAACAAGACTGGACTATTTATAGATCTATGAAGATTATTTAGAGGTTCCATCTCTGTGAATAACTCTGTTAGGTTAAAAAAGAGCGAGCAATTTTATAAATAATAAACTGCTGTAATCCTTGGTTTAAATAGATTTTATATTTTTAGGTCTAACTAATTTGTGTGTATAATTAAAAATATCTGTAAAAATAAGACTACCTGTCTAATTTTCTAATTTTAAAATCCCTTTCATTTTGTTAAAAGGAATGGATAATAGTTTGGTTTAATTCATTCATTCGAATAAGGATTTCTAATTAATCCATTTATATATATTAAAATGCAAAAAATGTAACTGATAACAAATAGTAAGTAGTAATTTATTACCAAAATCAATTAAGAGGTTTAACGTCATACCGCGCAGAGCTTCAGAAACACTGGTTTGTGCGCAAAACTTTCAGGGTTCGACCTCAGTAGACATAAAAATCATCTATTTCTTGTTGATGTGAACTGTCACTTGTGAATTCACTTACTATCGCCTGTGTATTACGTCCCTAAATCTGAACCTAAATAGGCAGATATACATAGATATCGAAATATATTAATTATTAAATTCAGAGGTGATAGAACTCTTTGTAGTTCGACTCCGGCGGCACCACCGCCACACTTATTTGCTGTCTAATAACAGCAGTGTTAAGCGCTTCTATCTTCTGGATTGAAGGGTGTGGTAAGGCAGATAAACTTAACGAGGCATTCCAACTGAGGTAGCAACGCATCTATGGTCGACTTCATTTGGGATTCTAGTCTTATCTGGTAGATCACAAATGTCCATGGGCGGCAGTTGCCACTTACTATTACGTGGACTGCATACTCGTTTGCTACTCCATTATATAAAACAAAACATTTCTAAAATTTATTAGAATAACACATACTGTATATCTTTTATACTAACATAACATCATCCTTCGTTTTCAATCAAAACAAAGAATTACTTACTTACATTAAGTACTTTGTACACGAACATTATTTTTCAAACGAATTCTAACCGAAGTATTTTAATAGCGGTATTAATATAAACAACTTTATATTCCAACCAAGTTCTACTCATTAAAACTCGCGCAGAATAGCAATGAACTAACTTAATTTAGTAAAACGGCAAATTCTCCAAAACTAAAATATTAATATGTATTGGAAATGGTTTCTAAGCTCTAAATATACACTACCGAATAGACTAGTATTAAATTTCAACCCGAATACATTCAAGTTTATAACTAGATAAGTCGCTGGTTTTGTTTTAGTTTTATTTTACGCTCTTTTTATATACAAGTAAGAAACGAGCATGTCATCACGAGGCTTCCAGATGGTAAGTGGTTTCTGCAGTCCATCGTCATCATTAATCAACCTCAGATAAGAATACAATCCTACCTGAAGTGGGCCACAGATGCGCTGCTACGACTGATGACTAAGTTGGAACGCCTTGAATAAGTATGTCTACCGTACCACATCCTTCAAACCAGAAGACAGTAGCGCATAATACTGCTGTTATTAAGCAGAAACAGATATAGTGGTACCTTGTACACAGAACACCCAGAACGAAAAATATGTGTTTATTTTTGCCTACAAATGTAAAATAACTGTTTAGATTCCTACTTTGATATTATTTTGTAGTCTTTTATTGATATTTCACACAAATTTACTCTTTATTATATTGAAAATATTTTACATATTTTTCTATATATAGACAAACATTTCAATTTCAATTTTATATACGTTTTGCCAAAAATATCACTAGAACTGTCTGTAAACAAAATTAAACAATAATCTTTCTCTATATGATCAAGCATTAATTATTCAATTGAATTTTCCAAAAATAAAATTCAATGCTATATCACAAATAATAAAGTCCAAATTCAAGATAGTCTGAGTTAGCTCCAAATCCAGCAACGTCCACAGATTATCTTAAATTATTGTCGCTATTTGCTTTCTTTATTCCCTGTACTTATTTGTTAGTTGCTACACTTGTCGTACAACAAGATGTTAAGCGATCAATCTAGGAAACTTTTTAAAGATCGCAACTTTACAAAATACATTTTTCTGATGGATATCACAGTTCTGATGAATATGAAAATAATACATCGCATGCAAATATGCTACGCAACTTAGTCTTCCGATATTAGCCATTTTATAATGCATATGCGTTCAATATCAGATAAATCATACACTGCTTTGCTTCTTTTATTGCAATTGAAAAGTCTTTGTGATCGTCATTGTATTAAGAAGGATTTATTAACAAAAATAACATTTTCTATATTTTACATATATACTAGTATTTTTTATGTTGTAGGTGCCATGAAAACCCAGGCTCAGAAAGTATAATTATATTCAGACTTACAACGGTAATCTAAATTAAGCTTTTAGTATGTTGCCGGTGGTGTGTAGAATCCAAAAACTTCTGCACTTCTCGCGGTACAAATATCGCGTCACGCAGATCCCAATCAATCGCCCTGGCTTTTACTCGCTCCTCGTAAATCGTATGTGGTTAGACAGTACCTTACTTTCTTTATTCTCGTTCTCATGAAGTAGACGGAGATAATGCTGTCATCTTTTACTACAACTTTAATTTTTTCTTACAAGACTATGTTCTGCAGCGTTAGTTTATTTTCTGTTAAATAAACATTGAATTGTAGGGGAAATATTTTATGTCGAAAATAATCCACAAATATTGTATTGGAATTGGAAATTTCATTTATGAGACCTTTAGACGTTAAGGTTTTATTTGTGAGATGAGATAGTTGAACTAGGATTTTCCTGTGTTGCGGGTACAATAGACATTCACAAAGACGAATAAACAAACACCCAGATCCAGAACAGAAAAATAAATTAATAATTTAAGTATTTTTCTGGCCGGGGGTCGAATCCGGGACTCACTGCATATCAGACCGGTATGGTAACTGCTCTGCTAGGTTGTCAATTACATTGATAGTTATAATTTAACGTGTAATAAAATAATCGGGTGGCGAACCGGTCACTATACCAGTTTGACAGAGGGATCCACGTTATACCCCTGGACAATTAACCACGTACCTAAATGACTTATAGACATTTCTCGTCAGGGCTCGACAGTTTTTTTTTCTTTTATCCATGGTAACTATGACATAAAGAATTGCAGAGCTATAAAAATCCAACGATTTTCCTAAGCAACCTTATGTTTTTACACGTTTCCTTACTTACCAGAGCCATTTTAATGTATTCTGTATAAAATAAGTCCGTCGTACGGATTAATACAGATTGTCTTTAAAACTTGTTGTTGAGTGCCTAAACAGCGATTATTGAATCAGGGGTGTATCTCCCCGTTGGCCTGTCTGCCTGAAGCTTGACAATATAATTACTGAAGTGCTGATGAATGCAGACAACTATTCTAACTGATAGGGATGTTTCGTATAGTTTTATACAACTACTATATAATATATATAATATTGGGTAGATAAAGTTTCACGGGTGAATTTATTGTATTGAAGTTCGCACTAAGATCACTCTATCTTAGAAGAGATGTAGGTATTCAATTTCTTTCCTCAATTCCAGCATGAATTTCTTCTCCTGCATTTTTCAATGGAAGTGTTGAAAAACTGACAGATATATTCATTTTATTTAGAAAAAGTAATATAACTCTAATAGTATTATGTGGAGCTGTGATGGGTTCCTGTAAAATCTGTAGTCGCTGATGTCTATGAGCGGCAGTGACCAGATGGACTGTAACCTCCTTTGGTACTCTAACGATACAAAAAAAAAACTACAAAAATATTTCATCTGATAAATTTAAGTGTATATTTTAACAAATCTTTAGTACATCCCTAGCAGGTAAATACCTAATTAGAAAGTTTTGCGCCAACACAAAGTTTGTCTCTGGAGACGCGATCCGGGTGGAATGCAGTCTTCCACAATTTGTTTAATCTTAACCGATTTAATCCTTGTTCAAAGAAATCCATCTCACTAAAAATAAATAGACAAAGGTTTTCATATAAACTTTTCTTTGATTACTTTCCTGCATTGCGTACCTAAATTCTACTGTCT
>DWRA01005163.1:0-10142 GCA_018250295.1 Spathilepia clonius
AGTATCGTGCACATAAATATCAACTTAGAGAGTAGTGTTTATTTTAAAACATCTGACACTCATCTAAAATTCAATTATTTTAAAAATTCAATTATTCTTACAGGAACTTAAAGATTTGTTGGATAACGCCAAAAATGGTCTCATTTACTTCAGCTTGGGATCCAATATGAAAAGCAAATATTTGCCAGATGAGTTGAAAAAGAGCTTATTGAAGATTTTCGGAGAACTAAAGCAGACCGTCTTGTGGAAGTTTGAGGAAGATTTGCCTAATAGACCTAGTAATGTGCACATTATCCAATGGGCACCACAACCAAGTATATTAGGTAGTCATTATATTATTATATCATTACTTTTTTGACGAATAACTGGGTGGTACTTTTCATGTAACAGAAGAGTTGAAATAGCAAAGGTCATAGGTACAACGCACCGACTTCAAATAGATTAATAATTTTATTCGGTTACGAATTTACGGTCAATTCTTATTTAAAATTTTATTTTTTAGAATTTTATAATATAGGATTTATAATAATAGTAATCGATGTTTTTTTGTAACGGGTACTCACGGCGGAGCTCACCGTGACCACGATCCATGCAACTGGGTCGAAATATCGGCAACTAAGGAATCAAAATTTCGTGTCGTGAGTACCCGTTACGTCACAAAACGTAATCAATCTATCCAATTCTTGCCTACTAAAGATTGAAATTTGATAATTAATTTATTAATTTCTATATTTAAATTCTAAAATTTGATTATCTGTTTGATAATAAATTTAAATCTTTTAAAAAATATTCAGTTCAATGTTCCAATCTGAAAATTGCTAATTTTTAATCTTTGGTAGGCTAAAATTGGAAAGCTTAATATGAATATTTAAAGCTCTATGTAGACTCCTAAAAGTTTGTAACACAAGAAAATATACTATAATTCTTTTTACTTTTATAACTTCAAATTTTGTATTGGAACACAGTCAGGAGATATTGCGTCATGTAAGCCAATCTTCACATTTTAAATGAGTTTCGGAAATATGGTAGAAATGCAGTGGGTCAAACGAACGAAGGGGTCTATGAGGAAACTGAGTTTTAGAAGCTCTAATCTAATTTCATACTAGATAAATAAACAAACAAGCCCTTGTCGACGGCAATTATATATATGGAACAATTTACGCATTTACTTATTGTTATTTCTTTTTTGTGACATAGAAGTCGGTTTTATGTTTTTGTTAAAAATAATTAATAAAAAATTGAGAGGTGCTTGTTTGAATCTAGGACCTCTCGTTCGAGAGGCCACTGGGCTATCGCTCACTATCTACTATTATTTAATAAACCCAAGTAGTCAGTGCGATAAAGCTACATTATGTTCAATTTCCCCACTTAAGATAAGATACGAATATTGGTGGCCATTTACAGATAATTTATTGTTATTATTGACATAACGGTTTTTTATGACTTACATAGCTGAGCGGTTACTGTATCTGTCGGACAGATTCCGGGTTCGATCCCCGGCCAGACATTTTAATAAGCAGTTTCGATTTCTGTTCTAGGTCTGGGTGTTTGTGTTCGTCTTTGTGTGCATGGAATTCACGACACAGGGAATCATCTCATCAATCACATATATTGTGGGGCTGTAAGTCTAGGAAGTCATAACAAATATAATAACATTTGTATAATTTTACAGAGACACTGGTTCATGTATATTTTGCAAGCCCTACTTCTACACGTGCTGCCTAAGTATAGAAACAGATACTGTACTGCAAGCCTGGAAATTCCACCGCTACATAATATAATTACAATTAATTAAAGTGACCCACCAAGTGTCAGTCTTTTCGTTATATTGAATGTAATAACTGTACTCTAATACTATATTTATACATATTGAAGGTGGTAGAACCCTTTGTGGTTTAACTCCAGCGGCGCCACCGCCGTGACTATTTCTGCCAAATAACAGTTGTGTTGAGCGCTGCTGTCTTCTGGTTTGATAGGTGTGGTAAGGGAAACATACTTATCCGAGTCATTCCAACTTAGTCCTCAGGGGCAGCAACGCATGTGTGGTCGACCTCAGGTAGGATTCTAGTCTTATCTGGGGTGATTTACAAATGTCCGTGGGCGGTGGTTGCCACTTTCAATCTGATGGACTGCATGCTCGATTGCTATTCCACCACATAAAAAAATTACGTGACCATTGCTTTCTACAATAACGCTTTCTACGCTCAAAGCCCTACACTAGTATTTTACTTGTATCGTGGGTGCCATGACTACAAAGACAAAAACACAAACATCCAGATCCTGACAAATATCTAATTTCATAATTTAGCTAATCTATATGATCAGGGAACCTTATATTTCTCAGTCAGGGTCGTTAAACTTGATATTTGATCTAATCATGATTTCAGAATCCCCACTCCAGTCCCAACGTGGGTTCTGCAAGCGAAACATGAGTTGGTGTACACTCCACCGTGGATGATGAGGTTTAAATACACCAATCTCCTATGAGAGACAGTACTGGACGAGGGCTGTCACTACATAGCCCTGGAGCTGCCGAAGGTCTTCGCCGAGGACGTGATCCAAGCAATCTCAGTATTCAGGAAGTGGCTCACAGAACCCAGCTAAGATTGAACTGTAGAAGTATAGTAAAATAAGCAATATACATTATGCATATGAGAACTGACTTTTCCTTCCCTCTGCAAGGCATCTTATGTATGAATTTGTTGTATTTATGTATGTGTGTATGTATGTATCATATGTCCATGCGGCTGTTGTCGCTTAACATCAGGTGGTCTGCATGCTTGTTTGCCACATCTGTCACAATAAAAGGCACTCATATTTTAAAGTTTTTATTCTCAATTCCCAAAAATACGTAGGTATACATTCATAAAATAATTTATAGTTACGAGGATCTCATGGTAGCTTCCGGCGGTCCTTGTTATTATGGACTGACGCAAAGTTTAACCGACGTACCGAAAGAAAATCGCAGAGGTAGAGCAAATCCACCGTGAGTCGATAACTTTACGGGTCTGTTTAGAATAACAACTGACACATGTCATCTGAAGAATCCGCCCGTGGCAGTCTTTGATCGTCCGCCATCTCATTAAATCCCAGTATCGCAGACCGTAGGAACCTACCATTAACCTCGAACGTACACTATCTACTAAACTAGGCTATCTAACATACATGAACCTCATGAGACTTTGTATGCGAATTATAGAATATATTATGGAATATAATAGAAAAATGATTAAAATTTAAACTGTTTAATAATACGGTTTGAAACATTAAATAATAGCAATCAATCGACAGATGGCGCCACAGGATCCTGAGCCACACTACCAGTGTTTTTAAGCATCTTATCCTTATTGCGTATCATCATATTATCCTTCGTTGTTGACACCAGTTCATGCCGAACATATTCTCACGAGGCCTGCCACTGAGTCCGTGCTTTGCTTCTTTCAATAACCTTCAGTTGGTGCAGATCAGTTGCAAGCGGACCTTTTTGGAACCCAATTGTCACCCCTCTTTCTTCGACTCGATTGATATTTTATCGCCAAAAATTCTTCAGACTATTTATATGTATACTCAACCTTTTTTTCTTCGACTAATTTTAGACACTACAACCGAGTACAACCATTACCATAAGAAATATGCCCATCTTACCAAATAGGTTGCGGACCACTGTTATAGTTGGTTGCTGTCCACGCTAGGTTTACCTTGACATTTCCACTGTACAGCAGATGTGACCAGACCATCGCTTTCCAACAGTTCTGTTTGATCAGACATGACATTACTAATCTCATCAAAGTAGTGTCTCCTTTTAAATTAGTGAGAAATGCATAAGAATAGCTTGGTCTTGGTTGGTCCGCCAGATTGACTGCCTCTCCAAGTTAAAAAAGAAAAGCATGATTGTATGGCAATATAACGTTGTTTAGATGTATATGTTTTAAGAAAATATTTTCGTTATTCCAATAAACTTGCCGCGTCGTCTTAATTAAGTTCTTTGCTTATTATTGCAAATACTATTCGTAAGTGCTTTCAATCAGCGTTTCAGCAGTTTGATATGTAATCACATCCTTACACCAGAAAGCTATCGATGCACTGAGTATAAGGATCTCCAAATTCGACATATCCTCATAATGTTCATACGCATGTACGGATTCGTCTACTAATTTCATGCCTTTTGCAACCAAATGCGATCCCTTCATGACATTGACAAGCTGTCGAGACGCTCTTGTAGTGTTCCCTCCACGCGTTAGCAGTCGCCTGGTGGCCCCCTTAGCTCCAAGACCGGTAACATTTGCGGCCATACTCAACCACAGACCACGGCTTTCAGAGTCTGTAATAGGGTTGAGAGTTTGACCATGCAACGCCCTGTCTGCTATTTTGTAGGTGGTTCTGCCCGTTCCCCAAAGTGCACTAGCTGTTCCAGCGATCACAAAAGGAGCAGCAAAGCCACCAGTCGCAACCAACAAACCTGCGGTTGAAGTGATACCAGCGATAGATGCAACCATATCAACACCGTCAATGATTTGCGCACTATCTCTCGCGCTGGGCGTATCGTCGACTACCACGCATGAATAGTCATATCCGCTTCGCAATTTTAATTGTAATCCATCCGGATAGGCCATTTTGCAAGGTGGTAATTTGTTACTATCATACCAATCTGAAAATGAATCGTAATATCTTCCAATATTGTCAACATAGTATCTTTTAGAGTCCTTATAACGATGTACTCTGAATAAAGGCACTTCATACAATTTGCCGCCCGTATACAGTTCTATGGGTATGACTGTCACATAATTTTCGTCATCACCGTCACAGCATTTTATAATTGTTTCGGCTATTACATCGATGATCTTTCTCGCTTCGTCTTCAAAGAAAACGAGCCGTCCTTTCATTGCTCTCCTCTTTTCATTTTCGGTCCAATAATCCGGGTCCACTGCAGGGAGACACATCGCTACACCTATGGTGTTTAGTAAGTTAGCTCCTTTCAGAAGTTGTGGCTTATTACCTTTTAAATGCCCTCCTCTGTGGAGATAGCGGTCCACATTATCGATAGCCTTAGACACCCACTTAGATGCTTTAACCTCCATATTTGTACCTTTACAACGGTTTAATGCGACCAACAGTCAGATTTGAAATCCGGTCGATCGCTCTCTACCAAGATTTTTGACGAAAACCTTCAGACCAACCAAACCAATTCCTTCCAACAATGTCGCTTCAAATTGTAGATCACGTTATTGACAGGTTTATTGATGCGCGTAAATCTTCTTAGCTGGGGTTTTATGCCGGCGCGCACGTAGCACACATTGACGGCAGCAGTGGTGCTCTCTCAGTCAACCTGGAACAAAGAGTAAATGAAGGTGAATTCAGGATCCAACCTTGGTTCTTGATTACAAGGGACACAATATCACACCTTTCGGGGTTTTTGACAGCCAAAGAGGTTTTTTGACGCTTGTTCGAAGGTGGTGGAACTCTTCAAATAATCTCTCACTCTTCCTTCCTCTGTTATTAAGTCGAATGTCTGATCGCAATACCTGAGGAATAAAATACACATAGTTAAATATTATTTATTTCTATGTAAATCGCGCCAATGACATGCCCTCACATCTAGGGGAGCATACACTACGTTGCTTCAATCTGAATTGACGTAGAAAGGGGTATTTCCTATAGAATGCAACGTAAGTCATGTTAGTGGCAACTGCCGCCCATGGCCTTTTATAATCGACCCCCATATAAGACTAGAATCCCACTTGAGGTCGACCACAGATGCATTGCTACAACTAAGGACTAAGTTGGAATTTCTCACATACTACATCCTTCAAACCAGAAGACACCAGCGCTTAACACTGCTGTTATTAGGCAGAAATAGGTGACGCGGTGGTGCCGCCGGAGTCGAACCACAAAGGGTTCTATCTTTAAAGTAGCTTCAATCTAAATTGAAGTAGTAGGTACAGGTTAGTTGTAGTACGTATGTGTAAGTGTTTTCAAATCTATTTGGCCTTCGACCAGATTATAACATTTATTTAGATATTTTATTACCATATAGCGTATTAGAAATCGGTTGCATTTTTGTTAAAACTGTAGGATTAAAATTATTAAATGAGTATACGCATTAAATTCACATTCTTCTGTGGACTTCTAAGATTGGCACCGCATTCCGAGATATAACTGATACAGTAAAAATACACAACAGCTATTATGTGACTCGTCTAAAGCTTTTGACTATGTAAAACATATGCCCTTACTGTTAAACTTACTGTAACATTTACGGTAAAGCACTGAATTCGTTAAATTCATATTTAAACGATATAGTTTTTAAAATGCAAGTATGTATTTGAAGCATAATAAACGGCCTCTAATACTTAAATAGGTGTACCTCAGGGCTCCGTTCTAATTACTCTTTTGTTTTCGATTTATTTATTTATCGAAGTGCAGCAGTTAGCTAAGTCAAAAAAAATCACGAGGCAGCTTACATGAACGTTTTGGAGCTACTTTTGACTCTGTAATAACTCAAAAAATTGTCTATTCGTTAAGATTAATTAAAATCTCAAATATCATAACTGTAGCTTAAACAGTTATTAAAGTATTTATGAATAAAAATCCGCGTTTCCTTAGAGTTTTTATCACTAACTGGTGAAAAAACACCGAATTTGTCTTTTGAAAACATTACATACAATTTAAGTTTAAGTTTAAGTTCGGATTATGGTCTTATTTGAGGTGGATCTCAAATGTACATGGGCGGCAGTTGCCACTTACCATCAGGTGGACTGCATGCACGTTTGCTACTCCATCATAAAAAAAAAGAAAAAAAAGCAGAAATATGAGTCGCGGTTGGTGCCGCCAGAGTGGAACTACACAGGGTTCTACCACCTGCAAAGACAGACTCTGCATGCAATGTATAAACAAAGACTCAACAAGTTGAAACTTATCGTGGAGGACAAAGTGCATTAGTAATGCAAACAGTCTACAGACGGTCTAAGATTACGCTCGGCGATATCGACACGAATAGATAATATTTTATTATACATTTCTTATCCGACACGCCACTGATCTTATCTTGATGCAAATATTGTAGCATAAAATTCGGCAAAATAAGTATCGTTCGATCCAGGAGGTGCCACCTGCTCACTGTATCTAGCTGAAGCAGTTCTTGTGTTGGTGTACATATAAGAGATCATCTGTTGTATAATCTCCATAAGTTAGTTAGAGATGTTTTTGAGCGGCAGTGACGGCCATCCCCCAAAAATTAGGTACATATTAGGGGTCATTCATAAATTGCATTACACGTTAAGGGTGTGGGAGGGTAGACAAAGTGTGTATGCACTTTATCAAGATGTATTATTTTCAAAGTCGTTAAATAAAAGAATGCAATTCTGGCGGGAAATGTAAATGGTGGGTTTTCTGATAAGATCTTACAATTTAATAAAAATAGAACGGGAAGCAAACAAAGCGGTCAAGTTTTGCGACAGCAGGTCGTGATGTAAAATATTTAGGTTGGTAATAATCAATGAATAATTATCTATCAATTAATAAATTGTACGAATTTTTAAAATAGTTTTTATTTTACACCACTTCTGAGAAAACGTCACACAAGTTGCATTGTCATCGTAACTAATCGTGTGCGCAAAATCTCAGCCCAATCGGGTGGAGTTCATTAGTTTAAACATTTATTTGCAACATAAACAATATAATATATCGCTTGCAAGGTGGAAAAACCCTTCGCGGGTCGACTCCGGTGACACGAGCGCCACATCTATTGCTGCATGATAACAACAATGTTAAACGCTGCTCTCATCTAATTGAGGGGTATGGTAAGGCAGTCATATTTATCCGAGGCATTTCAACTTAGTCCTCAAGCGCAGCCACGCATTTGTGGTCGACCTCAAGTACGATTCTAGTTTTATCTGGGATGGATAATAATTGTCCATTGCTGGCAGTTGCCACTCACCATCAGGTGGGCTGCATGCTCGTTTGCTACTCCGTCAGACAGAAGGACATACGGACATACACACAAGTAAAATAAAAGCTTGTAAAAACAGTAGGTAGGCTTAATCGCAAAACAAGGTAAATTGGTACTATCACTATTCAGATTGGGTAAGGTATCTAATTCAATTGCTCGCTTCTGCAATAAATATATCACGAGAAATTATTAAACTATAATGTTAGCTATTTGTCGACTGAATGACTCATTTGGATTATTAATATATTCGAGCTTGATACGTAAAGTGGTAAGAGTATATTATGACATTAACATAATTATTGTGAAATTACCAGAGAAAAGAAAAATATATAATTTTTTGATCTAAATGATAACAACACTTTTGTTACGAGGACACTAGCAATTTTGCAAGTAAATTGACAACACACTTTCAGTTTACGTCTTTCAATAAATAAGTCAAATTCCAAAATTACTGTATAACGCATATATGTAAAACTAGAAATACTGTTAATAAGATAATATCTAAACTTATACCCTTTGAATGTAGTATTTTATGTCTAGATTAAAGTCGATAATGATAGTAATAATACAAATAATTATGTTTTAATCGAATGACGATAGAAAAAATAACATCATTAGAAAAACCGCGTTTCCCTATTTGAGCAAATTTTAAAAGCTGTTACACATTTATAAACTGAAAATACATTCTTTGACAATATATGGTATGAAATACATAAGCATAATTCACTTTATAAATATAACTAATTAAAAATTGTTGTCCTTTGGAAGAAATACATTTACTTTACCTACATTGCATTATTTAACTTTTCAAAATTAGATCGGCTTAAGCGTAGGGAGCAAAAATATGTATAAGGACAAAGAGCGCGCTGCGTTTTTCGCGTGTGATGTAAAGTTGTAATTTTCACCTTTCACAATTGAAAATTAATATAAATAAAAAACTTGTATAAAAATATAGCATAAAATTTTAAAATTTTTCACAACATACACACTTCTCTAATGCACCACTGAGTTCACACTAATCGATAATTTCTAAATTATATTTGAAATGTAAGCTTACCGATTTCCCGATCACTTTCAAAGTCAGGGGTGTATGGCGTACTGAACAATGCAGAAAACTAACTCAAGTCGCACGCGCTGCTCTTTATATTACAAACGTCAATGTATGAATCATGATCACGTATGGGGATACGATTTAGTTAGGTCTGTCAGATTGTGTAGGACGTAAAGCGGTGATAACTTAGTATGAATTTAGATCTCTCACGCCAAGAGTTTCAGGTTCAAAATCCATTCGGGATTTTTGATCTCATAGGTGTATTGTACATGTGTTATTATAAGCTTCAATATGAATCGAAGGAAAAGGTGGCACCACCTCCGCAGCTTTTCCTGCCTGATAAGAACAGTGCTAAGCCTTGCTGCATTCTGCTTTGAAAAGTGTGATAAGGGAGAAACACTTATCCGCATTCCAACCTAGTCCACAAGGGTAGCTCATCGGCAATCGGCGATTCAAATGTCCGTGGGTGGCGGTTGGCACTTATCATCAGATGTACTGCATACTCGTTTACTATTCCATCGTATAGAAAAAGGAAAACATTTGGAAACTCTTTTACAGTTACACGAAACTGAGACCGATTGACGTGATTCAAATGCCATTGTATGCGGCCAGTTTTACGGTTAAAAATGGAAAAAAATTGAAAATGTTGCCACTTTTTCCAAAAACTTCAAATTTCGAATTAATCAAAGAATTTGAAAAAAACGAGTTTTGAAGTTTTTTGGGTTAACTCAAAAGCGTATCCCGTTGCAGTAGTTTCCTTCAGGACATGGGTATGGTCTGACAATTTCCTCACCACTACTCCTGATTTTTACTTATTACGACAACTTACTGTCATTCCCATCCTTATGTATCTTGAAGTGTTAAACATTTATTATTTTATTGTTAGGGGTTTTGTTAGTCCGACGGATTCCTAGAAATCACATGATGTTATTGCTAGCACTCGGCCAATCAGAGGCGATGGAACGATGCGCAGGGCTTACCGATGCCGACTGGATTTTCTACATACATGGTTCGGCTCCGAAAGCACCACCGCCACTCCTATTGCTGCCTTAACAGCAGTGTTAAGCGCTGTTGTCTTCTGGTTTGAAGGGTGTGGTAAGGAGACATACTTATCCGAGGCATTCCAACTCAGGTCTCAGGGGT
>DWRA01005164.1:0-10142 GCA_018250295.1 Spathilepia clonius
TGAGTCATAAAACATGACGTCAAAGGGATGTGACAATGCCGCACAACTCGTTATCGATAAATGGATGCCTCTCGGACGCACACCAGAAGAAACATATGTAATACCAAAAACAGTTACAAATATGGATATTTTCAATGTTTGATTGTTGCAACGCACCATTTCTGCATCGTATGACAACGGTGAATATTCAACAGTGCATGAATTACATAACTATATTAATTTAAGTTGTATAACATTTAATATATTGTATGTTTTAAAAGCGGATATCTAAAAATACCTCCAAAAAAATATTTTACATTAACTCCTTAACCTTTCCTTGATTACCTGCTATTGACTATCGACAAATCCCATTACATTATACACAACACTAGAAGTGCGAGCGAGAGTTTCGATATGCCTATAAGTGTGAGCGAGACAACTGATAAAAATGATTTATGACTCAGTTCACGTGTGTAATAACTCGACTATAGTCTAACACGCAGAGAATTCCGTGGTCGATCCTCCGCCAGACAGATATTTAAACGATTAATTGAATTATCTGTTCAGAGTCTGGATGTCTATGTATCCGTCTTTGTGCGTTCATAGCAACCATGATACAGAAAAAAATATTATTATATAATAGTGATATAAAAAATAACATTACCTCTTCAAAGTAATGATAATAGTCTGGTGAGCACCACGTAGGTCTAAATTTGTACGAGACAGTAAGATTAGTTTCCACATCGCTATCACAATGCACTGAAAAAATAAACAATTATATTATTTCTAATCCTCTAAGATACAATAAATAATACAATAAAGTACTATACAACAAGTCAACTTTTGTCGAAAGTTTCTTTTTGCATAGCTAAAATCACTAAAACCAGCTCTAAAGTAAAATGCATAAAATCCCAAGATAAATATTTTGTAAATTAATCACTTTCTAGGCTAGCCTATTAAAACATTTACAAAGTTGGATGCCGCGCATTTTATCCGTCCTATAAAAATGCTGTTTTGGCGCTTAATTTCGTATACCTCTGAGGTAACGATTTATTTCTTGAATTAACATAATGAAACAAATATCTTAATAACCAGAACATATACACATCTTATTTGTACGAAGACTCCTTCTAAACAGCGTAAATAAACTGAAGTACAATTTTGCAACAAACCTCAGTGCTCAAATACATACATCCGATACGACGTCGTGTCGTAATACGGTGCGAAGTCGTGTCGGGAAGCGATATCACGTTGCAGAAATCTACCCGCATGGTAAAAAATGTCATCACATTCTGCTAGGATGTATGGCGTAAGGTCGCATCGAAGAAAGTAGTAACTTTTTCTGATTCACGTCGTAGATTTTCACGACACGACATCGCTCCGCGACACGACACCGTGACGTGTCGCTTGCGTCATGCCATAGTATGTACAGGTTTAGCTCTTATCTTCAACAGAAATGATAGGCAAAAGTGCTACAACCACATAACCAGTTTTATAGTGTGTTTATCTATGAGCAATAGCTGTAAAGTTACTGAGAATCCAGACATAGCTTAAGGTAAACAGAAAAACTATCAATACTATGATAAAATTATGCAGGAACTCTCAGTACTGTGATGATATAGATCCACAGCAATAAGCTGTAAGTTTGTAATATGAAAATAAATAAATACTTTAAAATTATTTTAAATAAACAATTATAACTAACCAGGTGGGTATTAGAGGGTAAGTGAACACATAGACATCCATATTTTTTTTAAATGGTGTTAGTAGCAAACGACCATGCAGTCCACCTGATGGTAAGTGGCTACTATCACCCATGGACATCTGTAATCAACTTCAGGTAAGATTAGAGTCTTCCCTGAAGTCAGTCACAAAGGCATTGCTACCTTGAGAACTAAGTGGGAACACCTTGGATTAGTAAACCTTTACCACACCGTTCAAACTAGATCAGCAACCCTGAACACAGTCATATTAGGCAGAAATTGATTTGGTGGTAGCACCACCAGAGTTGAATCATAAAAGGTTCTCACACCTGTAGATAATGCTAAAGCATTGATAATACTTTGTAATTCAGATAGTGGTGTTTAAAGAGGATGTTGTGTGTCTATATGTGCCTAAACATTCAACAAAATCTTTCTGAATACAGGGGAATGAATGAATGAATGAATACAAGGGTATGAATGTTATGATTTTTGCAGCTAACTTCAATTTTCTTTCTATCTTTAAATCTTTCTATCATAGACTCCTGGTATACTAGAATGTAATATTGTTTTCACAATTAACTTTTGTAAAGGTAAACTAGAGTCTGATATTAATTGTTATCGTTTTCATTCTAGCAGTTTAGAAATCTAAACAGGTTATTTTTATTTGACTGCTTACAAGTTTTTGATGTAATTTATCAGTCTTTATGCTGTATAAATAAAATATATGTTTAGAGATAGTATTATATTTGTATTTACAGGACAAATAACTATACCTACATAAAAATATATACAATGAGTAGAAAAAATAATAATAATCATAAATAAATCATGCTGCATATAGAGTCAGTTTAGTGCTGTACAGTGTCAGTTTTTTAAGAATCAGTAGTTTTTAACTGACTTCCTTCTCCAAAGGAAGAGGTTATTAAGATTTATTAAAACAATGTAGATTGTTTTGTCTAAGATGGAGAAGGTTTTTACCCAAGAGGGACTACACAGCACAATAAATTAAATAAAAAAATTTTAACTTTAAAATTGTGTAAAAAATAAAAGCTATAATAAAAATAAATAAAAAATATTGTTTTGTACAATATGTAAAACAACATATCAATTTTTGAATGTTATCTTCCTTTTTATATTTCAACAACATTTATATCTATCAAAAATGAAATATAGGTATCATACTCACATACTATTATAAGTTTGGTATCCTTAAATAATGATTTTGATATTGCAAACCTACAATCCTCCTGAAATAATAAAATTATAGAATTGAATATAGTTCACATACACTTTATAAAATATCGATTTTGCATATAGTATTAAATACGTCACAATTTTATTACAGTGGAAGTTTTAGGAATGGCCGTACTACTAAATATCTATAGAACATGGAAAAACTTCAACGTAAATAGATTTTAGGGCCTTTTATATTAACGCTTGAGTGTCGACAAATTATCGTTGGATAGCCAACGATCTACAGATAGATTTTTAGATATGGATAATCGTATAATCTGTATCGCAATCTGGGTGGAAACGTTGTGTATGTTTAAAATTACAATCACAAAATGCATTTTCTCACCCCACTCATCGGCAAATCCCATTTTCCGACGTCGGAAAAACTAAGCACTACTTTGCAGACCACTGCCAGTAATACTAATTGTCCTAAAGTTTTACCCATTGCTACTGAAGCGGAGAGCTACGGTTTATGTAAAATAAACTAAATTTTTCAAAAACATTATTCTAATTTTGTTTTATAAAGCAATAACTTCCAACATTTTTGTATGAATAGAACGTAGAGTGAATTAGTATGCACGTTTGACAATGACAAATAGCGTCAGTCAATCAGACTTCAGAGCTTGTCTTGTTCCTTTGACAATTTTGGTTTAAAAATATAAGCTTGCAAAAGTTGATTTTATTTAATTTTAATAAAAATCTTTAAAATATCTTCAAAATAAATTAATTATTTCACTATTATCTTCAATTTTTTTCAATTATAATATACTATTTCAAATATATTGTCAGTCAAATCATCCGATTTCATTACGCTACTCGTATCCGAACGCAACGTCACAACATTTTGACAACCTCGAATTGTGGTTGCTTGTGTGTCAAAATATTTTTGTTTTGTTCTTCATATTTTACTTTTATGTAAGTGTTATAATGTAATTAATGTGATATATTCTGGTTATTTTATTGTAGGACTACAAGAGGGAGTTAAATGTACAATGATCGGTTGTTATGGTTCGGTGGCGCAGAACTCGTAGTGGTGTGTGTTAGTCATGTCAGATTGCGCGCTGGTAGCCAATGTAAGCGAACACGATGCCAGTATGGACGTGGGGAACGACAAGTCTCTATTCGAGCCGACTGTTGATATGATGGTAAATGACTTCGATGACGAGAGAACGTTAGACGAAGAAGAAGCGCTCGCGGCGGGAGAGCATCAGGACCCGAAGGCGGAACTGAACAGCCTCCAGCGGGAGGGTGATATGCCATTGGAAGAATTACTCGCACTTTACGGTTATAACAGAAAAATGGAGAAGGCGCTCCCGGAGCCCGCGCCCGAGGTGGTGCCCGAAGAAAACGAGAAAACCGAGTCTGCGTTACAGCAGTTGTATACGGAGACAACTAGCCCTGAAGCCACGAGATGCCTTAGGTCGGGATCCCGGCCCCCTTCCGAAGAGGAAGATGATTACGACTACAGCCCTGATGAGGATGACTGGAAAAAAACTATCATGGTCGGCAGTGACTACCAAGCTGGCATTCCGGAAGGTTTATGCAGCTATGATGATGCTCTGCCTTACGAGAATGAGGACAAGTTACTTTGGAACCCCAGTGTTCTAGATGAAAAAATTATAGAGGATTACATGAGAAAGATATGTGCTATGAACTCTGGCAGTGGTGTGGATGCAATACCACGCGGTAAACAGCTTCGAGACGATGAGGAAGCGTTGTTCTTACTGCAACAGTGTGGTCACAATGTTGAAGAAGCTTTAAGAAGGCGACGCATCACCGCACAGACCCCAGCGCATGCCAGCGTGTGGTCTGAGGAGGAATGCCGTAACTTTGAAAATGGTATTAAGGTCCACGGGAAGGATTTCCATCTCATACGACAGCAAAAGGTCAGAACGCGGTCTGTCGGAGAGCTGGTTCAGTTTTACTACATTTGGAAAAAGACAGAACGACACGATATTTTTGCTAACAAAACACGCTTAGAGAAGAAAAAGTATACTTTGCATCCAGGTCACACCGACTATATGGACAGATTTTTAGAGGAGCAAGAAGCAACAGGCACCAACGTGGTAAGGCCTGTCTCACCGTCTCCCATGATGGTATACGTGCCTTCCCCAGCTGCTCAACCAGATCCCTTAGCGTTAGGAGAAAAGGAGGTATTCTCCCAACTAAACCCTCACACTTCACCTCCAAGGACCCTTTCAGTGGAAGAACCAGAACCAGACGCTGTTTCCTAATATAAGTTTAACGGCAATGCCATTTGTCGTTTAGAATGCACTGTTTGCAACGTAACTATTATGGGACGAGAGGCATTGCGTTTTCCTTATTCACAAATAGATACAAATTTTTTTTACCCTAAGACTAAAGAGTTTTTTATCAGGTGACCCATGCAAGTTTTATATGAATATTGACAGTACAATGTAAATAATGTTTTAATGTGTTGTTGCTATATGTGAATGAGGGAGCTGAACAATAATTTTGGTATCGCCAAAGCTATCGTAATGGAAGTTAGCGTGGTCTCAATGCATTTGTAACTCAGAAACATACATGCCATTTTTTTGTTATTATTTATTTGTATGTTTAATTTAATTTAAATGATGGCTTCTGTACTTTGTAAACTTGGTTTTGCTCGCATATTAATATTGTGGTAAACATAACTGTTACACAGTAGATTGGTACGATTAACTTTATTAATGAGTTGAGAGAATTTATTGGTCAATTAGTGCAATCCATAAATGTGTGGAAAGTTTGATATACATTATTGTTATACTGAGTCAGAGTATTATTGTATTGAATCTAAGTTGTTACATGCAACTTGATGCTTCACAACAGAGAGAATGGTTTGAAGAGGTAGCGTTAGTGCCTAAAAGATTTTAAGTATAAGGTTTTAAGCCCTTATGCATAGTTAAGGTTATTTGACATTTATAATGAATCATTTTTGATAAGCAGTGCCTAATGTTTTTGTTCATTATGTCGATTGAAATCATGTGTATCTTTTTGTTTTGTGATATTCCAAGTCTATGAGTATTTTACATTAAACATAAATATGGTGTTACCATATGTCCTGAGTCATAATATTTTATTTTTTGACAGTTTCATGCTGTAATTGATGTGCAAAAAATTATGATGAAGATGTAAAAATTGTGAAAATTTTAAGAATAAACAGTGCAAAAGTAATATTAAGTATTTTTATGATGTGACTTCCACTTCTAGTATACTAACATAGATGTCCTATCGTTCTTTGCTTATGGATTTAGAATAAGTTAAGATAAAATAGAATTTAGAAATCCGTTATGATGAAAGCCAGTGATATGAAACTTCAAATTGAGGTTTAATACATTTTATAGTTTCGTGAAATACATTCGAATCACTTGTTCGTATGAAAAGCAACAAGCAAGCAAGTTTGAGTTACATGAGAGCAAGTATTTGCTCAACTCAAACTTTACAATATTACCATTTAAATTCTCTCAAGGCTGCAATGCATATTATTCCCAGTTGGTTACGGGTTTCTCCTTACAAGTGAGGGTAGCCTTAAGCATTATAGACGCCGTAAAAGAGTCATCTGCTACAATTTACTAGCTACAGTGAACTATCATTCAATAGAAAATATACAACTTGCAACTCTCTAAACCCTCTGTTGTTAACCCTCTCTCTAAACTCTTTGAACTTTAACTGTATGAGTAATTTAGATGTAGTTTTCTTAATTACGTAGAGCTCTTTGCTTGACAAACTTACAGCAGCGTGGTTCTACGTTTTCTGCATGGTATGGAGTATGTTTCATTTAGGGTGTTGTGGAAATAGAACCGTGCCCAACAACAGGCTGTAGGACATAAAGGGCCTGTAGTGTGTAAATTACTCTACAATCATTAAAATAATTTAAAATGTAGGCGTGGTAGTCTGTGACAGCAATGTTAGGCCGAAAGAAAAGAATCAAAGGCGCAGGAATACTGTATTTAAAAAAACGACAATCGATGAGTACATTACATTGACAAAACTTGACATGAGTAATTGAGTATGACAGAAATTGGAAATGAAAAATTGATTTGAAAACAATGTTTTGTAGCGGAAAATAAAAGTCAAATAAACTAAGTAATTCACTGAAGTGTTTGATATTTAAGTTTTCAACAGCGTGTTGGTTTAGACCTAAAATAGATGACGTATCTTGGTCAAGAGGAAATACATTTGTGTTAACGAAAATATGAATGTGTCTGCAGAAATGACCGAGAAGGAGATTCTCAACGATTTTAAAGAGAATTATGGGAAGGTGCGTAAACTTCTCGACGAGGAAAGCAAGAATGATCCGGAGAACGAGCCATATCTGTCTAAATACAAAGCAAAAGGTATCCTTGGGAATATGCGCGATTCCCTCCTAACTCTTAGTTCAGACGCGGACTTGGATAAGATGAAACTCGACGCCATGTTAGGGGCTGTGTTGATGAACATCGGCGTCGTCGATATGGAGACAGAGGAGCTGACGTCAAGCGAGAAAGTGTTGATGGAGGCAGTCGACCTGCTCTCACCAAACTCGTCAAAACCGGAAATAGTGAACACACTTATTAACGTTTATAATAATCTAGGCATTCTTTGGTCCAATCGAGACGAGCCAGAAAAGGCGAAGATGCATCTCCTTAACGCTAAAGGCCTGTATGAGTCGTTCAAGTGCACACTACAAATGCCACTCCCCATTGAGCAGATCTTCAACAATAATGATAACAATGTTGGTGATTTCATGGTGCTCGAAAAAGCTCATACACTAACACTGTATTACTTAGCTCAGGTGTACGGGTCTTTAAAAGAAAACCTTAAATCAGCTATTTACTGCCACGTGACTCTCCGACGCCAGCTGCAGTACTCTGACTATGAACCAATCGATTGGGCATTAAACTCTGCAACATTGTCACAGTTTTTTGCCGAACAAAATGGCTTCTTCCAGTCCAGACATCATCTGGCTGCTGCATCCACAATTCTTGAGCAGTATGAAGCTAAGTTACTTGAATCTGAAAGCAACGATGAAGTGTTCTTGGCAAAGAAAGAGACGTTAAAACACAGATCTGCGGATGTTGCCCGGTGTTGGGCTAAATACTGCCTGCTGCTAATGACAGCGTCCAAAGCTAGGCTTATGAATGATGCTGATAAATTGAGTGACGCTATTACAGGTAAGCTATAGTATATGATTTACATCTGGAGACAATTAATTTTAAGTAATAGTTCTTTTTATGGAGATGATGGAAATTTCGATGTGGTGGTACCCTTTGTGGTTCAACTCTTGCCACATCACCCTCATATATATTTGAACTTAATAACAGCAGTTTTACGGGCTGTGCTGTGTTCTGGTATAAAGGGTGTGGTAGGTACTTATTGGAGGCATTCCAACTTAGTTCTCAGGAGAAGCAATGCAATTTGTTGAACCCTACATTGATTTGGGATTTAAAAGGGGCAAATCTCCACTTGCCCCCTATCTCTATGTAAGTATGAGAACCCTGGACAGTTGGAATCATTTTTGTTATCATAAATAATACATAAGAAGTCATTATATAGGTTAGAGTACAAGCTTCTACAGTGTAAGAAAATGGTTATAGCTTAAAAATCATATTAATGAATAAATTTAATATTTATTCTGAATTGTGTTAATAACTACATGTAAATTTAAATTAAAGCCAAATTACAATAATATGCATGGTACTACTAATAAATATTTTATATTTGGCTTATAAAGGTTATTTTAATAATAAAAAGTACATAAAACTATGTTATATTTTCAGATATGTCCAATTTGGAGTTAGAAGACAATGAAAATATTTGTGGAGGGGACATAAAGAACTTAATATTCCCCGATTTAGATGTCACAAAGTATGAAAATAAGATTGGGGACAAATTCTTGCTCACGTACCAAGACGCCAGAGTGGTGTTCTTGAGCTGTCAAAGTTGGCTGAACAAAGCTAAAGAGTATTATAAGTTGGACACACTAGCATCGGACTATATAGAATTAGTGCAAGACAGTTCCCAGTCTTATTCTTATCTAGCGTTCTTTGAAGAAGACGACGAAAGGCGATCTAAGATGCACAAGAGACGAGTGGATATGCTCGAAGATCTCATAAAGGAAATCAACCCAACATACTATTTGCAGTATTGTAGGCAGTTGTGGTACGAATTGGGTGAGGTATACTCTGATATACTGAATATAAAGTTGGACAAACTCAATAAAACAACAGAGAAACCGAACCCACAGCTGTTGAAGAAAATAAACTTGCTTTGCGAGAAGAGTATTGAAAATTACGATCACTTTTTGGACTCTGTTAAGGATAAAAATGGGATAATGCCTCGCAAAGTCGAGTTCGATCTCATAAGGCCAGTCATAAGTGCTTACGCGTTCATTGGCAGGAATAGTATGAAGCGAATTAGTTTGGACAAGGCAGCACAACTCAGCTATGTCCGGAAAAGCTTTGATTCCTACCAAGCAGTGGTAGATATTTGCAAGAATGATGAAGACGCCGCAATAATAATGAAAGAGGAATTTAGTTTGTGTCACGAGATGGTGAAAATTCTACCAATAAAAATAAAGAAACTCGAAACTGATTTGCTACTTTAGAATGCAATTTGCAAGGTTTTGTATGGACCAGCTTTGTTATACAGGAATCAATAGAAATATTTAATCGTTTGGAACTAGTCATTCAGAATCTGTTAAATTTTTGCTGTTTATATCTCCTAGTACAGTAATATATTAGTACAATAGAATTCGATTTAATATGCTTAACCAACCACAAATGTATGATTAATGCACAAATATATCAGCTATGCATAAATATTATAAAAATACAAACGGATTTGTAATATCGCTACTAACATACCGACATACAATAGTATTCAGAACATTTGCAAAGTGGAGAAATTCTAGATATATGTCTATGTGCACTTGTGTTTTTTTATGCTGTTATTGTTTGTTGGATCATGTTATGAAATAAAAATGTATATGTATTTGCTTCTATATAATTATCTAGTTTTATTTACACTAATCATTCACTTGTGACTGTAGAATGTGTTAAAGGTAGAACCCTTTGTAGTTGGACTCCGTTGGTACCACTGCCACACTTATTTCTGCCGGATAACTACAGTGTTAAACGCTGCTGTGTTCTGGTTTAAAGGGTGTGGTAAGGGAGATAAAGTTAACGAGGTATTCCAACTTAGTCCTCAGGGGTAGCAACGCATGTGTGGTCGACTTCAGTTGGGATT
>DWRA01005165.1:0-10140 GCA_018250295.1 Spathilepia clonius
ATTTATTTAAACTTATATACCTATATAGTGGTACAAAGGCGGACTTAATGCCATAGGCATTCTCTCCCAGTCAACCTGTTTGTTGGAATGGAAGTTGGAATGCCTCGTCAAGTTTATCTCCCTTACCACACCTTCCATAACACCAGTGCTTAACATTGCTGTTATTAGGAAATAAATGTGGCGGTGGGGCCCCCGGAGTTGAACTACAAAGGGTTTTATCACCTTCTAATGATATTGCGTAAAATCTAAAGAATTTTAAATGATAACTCTAGAAGTTATCTGATATGAGTTCAATTATGATATATACTCGTATCTAGACCTCAGGATAGTAATAAAATTTTAACTTGGTGATGACCGCGGTGCAATGTCAAACTCGTATTGTTTAAAAACTGTCAATGCTGTTGTACTACTCATTAAAATGTGGGCATGAGATGAATTATTAGGAATTTCGACACAACGTTTATGTTAATTGGTACGGTAGGGAGATAACCCTCTGGAACTTTGTTCTATTATTTTAGAAATATGGTTACACTTATTTTATTCTCAATCTTTTCAAACCAAATAAGATTCTAAATGTTGTTGGTGCTATACTAAGTAGCTTGTAAAATTTTATACAAATTTCTTAGGTAGTTAAGTTCGTCTTCAAACCCAAAAAATTGTTTGTCAGCACATCTTTACCTTTTGGTATTCTAAAATTACCAAATGTACAAACTGTCAGATGGTAAAAGTCAGTCTCACCAATAAACTTCCGCAGTATTAGGCAAACAATGGCTAAATTTATCAAATCAAAGAGACATATAGATATAAAATTCTCGTGTCACAGTTTTTGTTGCCATACTCCTCCGAAACGGCTTGACCGATTTTGATGAAATTTTTTGTGCTTATCCGGTATCTATGAGAATCGGCCAACATCTACTTTTCATCTCCCTAAATGTTAGGGGTAGTACAACCCAAATTTTTTTTTTTTATTTTTTAGGCAAAATTTTTTAATTTCTATTTTTTTATGATACAACATACAAAAATACATACAATTCTTCATTTTGCACCCTTCTACGATCAACCCTTATTTTTTAATAGCCATTTAATAATTTTTATAAGGCAAAACAACGTTTGCCTGGTCAGCTAGTATAAGTATATAAACTGCACTGAATTAGTAATATGACTTGTGTATTTGTCAAACATGTCACGCGGTGTTAAGTGAAACATGTGTTTATTGAACTAATTCAATGTACGTGTCTGTCTTGTATTATTCTACGTTGTTGCTCTTGATGCCCTTTACAACATACACGGCTTATTGGAGAATTAATACACTTAAAACCAAATATATGTTTTGTAATATACAAACTATATAATTATGTGTAAGTATATAGTAAATTCATACATTAAGTGTATAATAAGAATATTCTTTCTAAGCCGGCTTGGCAATGCAAGGGGTTTAAATCCCCCGTAATTCTATTGCAGCTCATTCAGCGCCACACCTATAAGAGCTAATAATAGTGGAATCCTGTTAGGTTTCGGTTTGAAGGATGTGGTAAATATGAGGATTTAGTCTTTATCGACCTTAGGAGGAGTTCTATCTTATTTGTTGTCGATTACGTAAATATTTTGAGCCCGAGCCTAATATATTTTAACAAAAATAAATCACATGTTTTTGGATGCTTTTATTATATTTATTTTTAATAAGATTGAACTTTCATATGCGATTACAATTAAACTGATGGTAAATGGTCAGTACTGTCCATAGGAATCTGCAACAAACTCCATATAGAACAGGGGCTCTACTTGAAGCTAAACACAGACGCCTTGTTACTCCAGAGGAGAAATTTATGCTTCAAGTCGGCACCTACAACCTCTCACCAAAACGCAAAAAGATGTGGCGGAAACGAAGTTTTATATGGGACTTAAGCAATTACAGTTTACCGTCGTTATTTTAAAAGCTTTGGCTGTAATTTACCAGGGTTTAATGTCACCATACAATACAACCATAACAGTCAGTTCTGTAATTTATTAGAAACTTTGATTTATTGTACGGTTAAGGTTAAGAATATTAGCAATAATAACAAATACGAAAATAGCTAGAATTGCTTAGCGTTGATTGTAAGACGTATACTGGTGTAATATAAATTGTAGGAAACGAGTACAACCTCTAGTCACGCACGTTTCTGTCTGAACGTGAACTAGGATAATGCTTGAATAATACAGATTTTTATTGCTACAAGGCTTAATATCATTAATTACCGTGCTACCTACTATTGGTTTACGTTATTTTATTCAAGTATTTATTCAGCTGTGGCTCTTATCAGCAATTGTTTAAAAAATATAAATGAGTAAAAAACTACGTCGTCTCCAGGGTTTCGGTCAGTAGCTTAGGTAAATATGTATAACGAGGGCTTAAAGAGGATTTTTTAGTTAAAGGAAACATGAAAGACTTGTTAAAATTCATTGAGCCCGTTTTAGTATTAATACATACAAGTTGTTATATAGACAAAAATAAAAGAAGAAAATAGATATTTAAACAATACACACATACCTCCTTTTCAATTTTATACGAAGATACCTGTAATATGTACAGGAAAATTGAGTGCAGGTAACAGTTTTAGCATAATCCAGCAACAACCAGCTAAGCTTAAGCCGATATTGCCTCAGCACTCAACAGCACTCAATTACTTGCTTATGTGTGCCAATTGCCTCAAATACCCAAATGCCTCAAATGACTAATCAATTTAGCTAGCCTGTTCTGAGAAACTATCTAACGGCGACGTTAAGTACTGTACAATCAACAGAATTATCTGTGGTCAACCTCAGGTAGGACCTGAATCTTATCAGGGTTGATTATGTATGTCCATAGGCGGTAGGGGCCACTTACCATCAGGTGAACTGCACGCTCATTCGCTACCTCAACACAATAGAACGTAATGATTTTTTTTATTTTTTATATATAATGGAATAGCAAACGAGCATATAGTTCACCTGGTAGTAGGCAGCAACTGCCGCCCAAGGATATTTGTGATGAACCCCAGATAAGATTAGAATCCCAACTGAAGTCAACCACAGATGCGTTGCTACCCTGAGGACTAAGCTGGAATGCCTCGTTAGTTTGTCTCTCTTACCACACCCTTCGAACCAGAAGAAAGCAGCGCTTAACACTGCTGTTGTTAGGCAGAAATAAATGTGGCGGTGGTGCCGCCGGAGTCGAACTACAAAGGTTTCTACCACCTTTAAATGTGTCTTCAATTGCAAAAATTTGTTTGTCAACACCTTTTTATCTATTAGTGTTCTAAAATTACCAAATGTACAAACTGTCAGATGGTAAAAGTCAATCTCACCAATAATAAACTTCCGCAGTATTAGGCGAACAATGGCTAAATTTAATAAATCAAAGAGACATGTAGATATAAAACAAGTATATGAACTACACTGAATCTTAGTAATATGACCTCTATATTTGCAAACATGTCACCCGGTGTTAAGTGAAACATGACTACATTAGTAAAAATGTATAGTTAAACAATTCAAAGTCATCGTAAATATTGATTGAGGAAACATTATCATAAGTTCAAATTGGTCTAAACCACACTCCATTCGAACGTTAGTTGAATATTATTCCTGTAAGTCAGCAAATTTCGAATCCTCATTTGAAAAGAGAGGGTTGCACTGCAAATAAACATCTCAAGTTGGTAACGAAAGAGAGAAAATACCGTGTTTTGAATTAATTTTTTTTGGAGTTGTCGATAGCTTTTTATTCTGTTCGTGCTTTATATTCAATAGGTTTTTTTTTACATCGAATACTAAAAATAACTGAGGGATCGTAACAATTTATTTAACGTTTTTTATGAAAAGAAAGATTTTAGCGTCACATATGCTACATCATGAATGGATTTTTTTAGCAAACGTATAAGACAATAATTTATGATATTGTATAAATATGAGTTATCCTATTTCATGAATAAATGATTTTGCTTTTTTTAATATAAATTTTATTATCAAAGTTGTTGGTACATTTTTTCGTACAAACAAAACATCGCTTACTTCTTAAATTATAGAAGATAATGACGACGAAATTAATAAACAATTCATGCACGCCCCACTACCCTGTCCCAAATGAGTATGGCAAGACCAGAGGCTTTATTTCGACGATTAATCTGTTTCAGTATAGAACATTAGGCACATTACACGGAAAACATTTATGAACGGACGAATCGATAGCTAGTAATTTAATTCTCTCGTAATGATAACAAATTGAGGTCCAAGGCAGAATATAAATGCGATCCCTGTCTATGGGGAGAAGGAATTTTGTTATCTGTAATGAAAAAAGAAATTGCCTAGGAATAAACTTTTGCTACAAATTTAGGTAATTAGTAATCAATAAAACTTGTTTCACATTATGATGATCATTCTCTAATATTGTCGTTAAGCCATTACTTGCTTTTAAGAAAGATTAATAAAAAAATTATTAAAAAAAATCCTGCAAGTCTTTTCAAGTTTAATCAAATTAATTTTTAGAATAACATATCATGAGGACGTCAGAGCTCATGCATTCGTTATACCGGTCACGTGCGTAGACCGTAGCTCTGCGTAGACGCGCTACACTCACGTTGTGTGCTACGGTTATGTATTACCTCTTTGATTACGTACAACATTTACTGTATTCGCAAAATCAATGTTTCTTTAGCTACATGCACAATAAAGTTTTTAAATTATCATCATATTTAAAAATCTTATTTAATAATCCTTTGAGAAATTGGTAAATCCAATATGATTCGAAATTGTTTAAATAATTAATATTTTAATTGTAATACGTCAGTACTCGCCTAATAATGAATTATATGTGTAGCCGTCCGTAGCTTCTTCGGCGTAGATGAGCTACGCTGACATAACGCGCTTCAAATAATAGTAGCGCGAAGATGTAGCACATATGTAAGTGTTACGTCTCTGTACCTCCAGCTTATATATATTTAATACCATGCACTATTTCTTTGTATTTATTTTCGCGTTATAATGCAATGTAACAATTAGGATTGCAATACAAGTTATTCTTAAATGAACAAATAATAACATCTTTAAATTTTATAAATATCATGTTCGTTACCTGGTATTTTTATTAAATAGAATTTGGGATATTTTATTTTCAGTATTATTATTATGATAAATTTTCAAGATATATAAGATAAGATTGGTAGGTAAATACTAAGTACTAAGCAGGTAGTTTTAATATTTAACACTTTACTTAAATAAAATGTGTTTATAGAATTTCACAAGTTGCAGAAATAATACTAAGTCGTATTTTTTCCTAAATGTCAATTAAGAGGTGGAGACTTAGTTTTATTTTAAGAGTGCTAATTCACTTGAGTGCTCGCGTAGGTGTGCCACTTGTCAATTCAATTCGATTACTCTTACCTTTTATTCTTACTAATGTTAAATATATATTTACAAAAATGTTACCACTGATAATTGTTTTGTAAAAGTTTCGGGACATAGGCGAAAATCTAGTAAGCTTTACCAAACCTTAGGATTTTAGGAATAATACGATTTAAAAAAAAAATAGGCTTTTCTTTGTATAACTCATATGACAGTAAGCAGCCACTGCTACACAGGGGTGTCTATAACAACGCCAAATAAGTTTGGTATCCGATTCGATATCCGATACAAAATAATAAATAGTTTCTTTTGTTAGCAGAATAATATTTTAGTGTGAAAGGAAACTCTTTTACCATATTCTTTAAATCCGGAACACGACAGAGCTTGACTTTGGTGTTATAAAACAGAAATAGGTGCATTGGATATGTCTTTGTAATTCAATTACAAAATACTGTCAAAAGAGTGAAAACGAAATAAAATACATTAACTAAGGGTGCATTTAAAGAATTTGCTTATGTCTTAGATTTATTATTTTGAACGACATTCTAGATTTTTTCACCTTCTTTGTTTGTTTGAAATTACTGCTATGTTTTTCTGATTTCTAAAACAATTTAAGCTCAACACAAGCATTGGGGTCAATCCAAGCGATTGAATTCAAGCATATAAGCCATTTCAGTTATTTCCTTTCACAAAAGTACTAAACGTGAACCTTATTGGCACTAAAATAAGGCTTATAATCGATTGACCATATGACGTAACGAAGTGCTACAATTATATCTTTGAAACACTGCAACGAGTCACGTTCAGAAATGTATCGGAGTGCAACTAATCCGTGCAGTTATTTCGAAATTGGCATTTAGTTTACTGAAAGGTATAACCTTTCTAAAAGTCAGAGGTCTCCAACCTGTTTGAAGAATTATCTTGATCATATTTTTAAAATTATTACCGTCTGGTGCAGTGGTCATCATGCCTGTTTAACTGACAAATGGTTCCAATTAGTTCATTATAAAAGGAGCACAAAATCATGCGCTTTACCTAATGGTAGGTATCCGCTGCGAAATATATAGAAACACAATCAACCCCAGATAAAATAAGAGAGCTATCTGTGACTATATATCTACACTATCTATCTGTGTTAGAACATCTCAGATAAGTGTCACTTATTATATTTTTAATTTTTAAAACAATGTATACTACTAATTTACATTTCAGGGTCGAGTTTTGGTATTTATTAATTTCCGTTTAAACATGCTTCCAACTACACAGGGCACCAAAGCACTAGGCTATAAATGTAGGTACATAATATATTACATAGTTTAAAAGTTAAATTAAGATAATAATTAGTCTTGAACTATTGTGAAAAACACAAATATTTACCATCATTGATAATTTAAAAAGTCATCAAAAAAGTTTTCAATAAAAATCATATTCAGTTTCTCCTTTAATATCACTAAGAACCATTCACATCAAAAGGGCTGTGAAAATAAGTAATGAATAGGTTAACGCCCGATGCCTACACAACGACATTGAAGTTTTCTATGAAAACGTCGGGCAAAGCGACATTTTTATAAAAGAACAAACTTAGGGACCAGTAAGACACAGTTTTCCTCGTTAACTCTTTACTATTGGACTGTTTAGCATGGGTTACTTCTCAGTGATAATTATTTTTTAGTATGTACATAACTTAGAAAATCAGTAGCGCGTCTGGGGTTTTCAGAGGTACCATTTGCCTACACAGATATAAAACCTTGCATTAATCATTGTAGCAAATTCATTCATACAGTATACTATTCATATGCTCAAGCGATCGTAGCCGATATTGTCAGTTTCCGTATAAAAGCACTCAATGCGCGGAAAAACCGGCACTTGATAATTGCGGATCGAAACTCATTCAATCGTTTGAAAAATGACCCGGCAAACAACGAGAGGTACTTTAGTGCTTTTTAAATTACACTTTTTAACTACTATTAGCGGTCTGGATCGAGTCGCTAACGGCTTGTGACGGATTATAGTCGAGACGACGGTAATGCTTTCAGTTAGTGGTACTCAAACTTTATCATATTTGGATAATATAATTTATAATATTCAAATAAGAATTAATAATTACATCTTTAAACTTAATATGACATTAATAAAGGAGTGTCTAATGAATAATGTCGAAAGTAAAATATTTAATATATATTTTTGTTTATTAATTATAAAGGCAACACATGTGTCAAAATCACATACATGAATACATAAAATTTTACAGGTGTATAGGTAGTTGTTATGCAGAATTTACAAGTAGCTCTTGCTCAGTTTGAGGTCCGCTGCTATGAAGTATTACCGTCATTTTGCGCTACTGCATAATATCGCTGCCATCAGATACGAACAAGGGGCTTTTTCTTTAACGTTGATTACTGAAACTCTTTTAAAGTGAACGATGGCTTCAAAGAATTGGTAACGAGCTCGGGAAGGAATTTAAAATTGGACGTTAAAGACTTTATTAACTTGATTCAGTCGCCGAAGTGCTTATAGTGGAATATTAATCAAAGTCACTTAATTGACTTATAGTATCGCCGTTTAGCGTTTACTTACATTTTCCTGTAATTAATCGGAACATAATTTTACTCAACGTGATTTATAAATAGTTTCCTTATCTCTAATTTTAAAGTGGAGTGGCGTTTTACAAGTAACCTAACAAAAAATATGTGACAAAGAAATGCAAATAAAGAAATACTGTCTTAGGTATTTTCTGATATAAAGGTATCTATTTAAATTCCATAGTTTTGTCAAAGGGAAATTATGGAGTACAACTTAATTTCTTTCGATTATGACACACGTAACATATAAATATTTTATTTTTTACAAGCGACAAAACGCAAAAATTATTAATTTATAAGGTCAGGAATAAAACTGCAATTTCTTATCCCCTAAAGAATGTGTACTAGTATTATTTATATAAACTAGCGATATTATCGAGCTTAGTCTTAAGAGGTAGAAAAGCATTTGAGTCTAGTCACTGACCTTAAAACCTCATCTTAAACCCGTTTAGTATTATTGTGGTATCTTACACACCTGTTTACGTATTCATCAAATGTCATAAACACAGATTACTTAGGTTTAATGAATATTCTAAAGCCACTATCAAATGCCAACGCTAAGGATTTATTAAGCCATATACCCTCATAAGATCGAGTTTATCGCCGTAATAGTTCGAAACCACGTTTCCTAGAACTATGCTCGTTAAAGCGAGTTAGTTGATACTTGCGTTCACCTCTGAACACTTAAAACTAAACCCTCAATCAATCGTGGCCCCTCGTGTACAAACAATCCTAGGTAATTGCTAGGGTTTATGGTAGAGCTAGTTAACTTAGAACTTGGATATTATACTCATATCAAGACCGGCCAGAATTTGATGAATTACATTTTTTTTTGTAATTTATAAGTAGCAAAAGACCAAATGGTCCATTTGAAAATAAATGGAAACTGCCGCTCATATACATCTACAATTAATCCCAGATAGGATAAGAAACCAACATGAGGCCGACCACAGATATATTGGTAACCCTGAGGACTAAGTTGAAACTCCTCATATAACTGTGCCCCCCTTATAAAACCGATCAAACCAGTATACAGTAGTATTTAAAATAATAATTATTATGTATGTATAACATTGATAACATCTAATTATAGACAACAATTTATGAGTATGATGAGCTTCCCATCTGTATGTTTTGAGTTGTTGTGTGGTATTTTAGTCCAAAACACTAGACTGTTACGTAGGATTGCAATTACAGATACAATCTAAATTGCACTTCGGGCGGGAGCTAAAGTCTAGGAAAATATAGAGGACCTCATTAGGGAAAACAGAAACATTTGTTTCATAATTACTATACATATAATATTATATATATATGTATGTATCTTTTGATGACATTCCGTTTATCTTGTTGTTGTTGTCTAGTGTTTGGTGATTGTTTTTCAGTCCACTACGTAGTTGGATATAACTAATGGGCAACCTACTTCCTATAACCATAGCATTGGAAATATTCTGTCAGATTCAGATTTCAAATCAAACTGAAATAAGGTTTATTTAACGTAGTCAAGATGTTTTAACAATTACTGTAGCTAACCAGTATGCAGTTCTCTAATCTGCGATTAAGCCCGAGTAGGATTTAAGTCTCCCATAAAGTGGCCACTCGTTAGGACTAAATTAGTAAACCTTGATTAGGGTTGAGACCTTGATTAATATGGAAACAAAAATAGCGTAGTGGTTAAAACTCGGCTTCTCAATCGAGGGGTTCAAAGTTAGAATCCCAGGCGCGCACATCTGTTTTTTCTAAATTGTCGATAGTAGACAGTAGAAAGTCGCATATTTAGATTTATAGAAGTAGTTTTTTTGTCGAACTCTAGACGTCGAACTATAATCTGGTAGTGTCATATTATGTGTTGAAAATACCTTTGAAAACTATATTTTATACTCATATTTACTTCTTCTACCTTGACGACATACCATAAATCATGAAAATTGATTACACTTTAAAAATATGAAATAGTTTTTTGAGCAAGGGTGTCAATTTTACCTCGTAAATGTATAGGAGCATAGAACTTGGTTTCAGTATAATCTGTTCTAAATTCAGATCTCCGTAAGAGCCTTGGATATTGGAATAGAGTTTTGGCATATTCATGACATGGGTTACAAGTTTTACCCTTATATAAATTCAGAAATAGCAACGACGTGCCCTCGTTGTGACGTCAAGGATTTTATTAAAAATATTGTCGGGAAATCAAAATTCGTTT
>DWRA01005166.1:0-10139 GCA_018250295.1 Spathilepia clonius
ATTTAAAATGTGCATGTATTTATATTACCACAGCTGGACATTGGCCTTTTCTCAGAGTACAAAGGTCTACTAAGCCCTACGCCACCACACTGGCCAAGTGCGGAGTGGTGGACTTTGCAGATTTTTGAGAACTTTTTATAGAATTTACACACTACTTCTAGGCTTAAGTTCCGTATATTTTCATTTTTCATGTGGGAATGTCAATTAATTTTTAAACATATCTTCGAATTTCGCGAATGTCAATTAATTTTAAATACACCTTAACTTTTAAAACTCAGAGGTGTGTAGCTGGAATTTTAATCCCGGATCTCTAGCGTGAGATACCGAATTTCAACTAGTTCATCACTATTTGATTGCTGTATAAAAAATTATGCTTAAATTTATCTCTATTAAAACTAACGGTACTCCAAGATCCTTAGTCTTCCACGGAGCAGCCGCCGTTCGTGGGAATACGGTCCCGAGGCGGGTCAACAGCCAACCACTAATTACAGTCAGCTTTTGTCGGGTTAATTGGTAATTTGAGATGTGCGTCGGTATTTGTATCGACCAGCATCGGTTTTTAATTTATCTTTAACGTTCTGATTAGAACCATTGTAACGCCGAAAGTAATAGATGTAATAATACTCCAATGTTCAGAGTATGGAATCTTTGCAGATTTAATTATGCTAGTGTGATTAATTGATCACTAAACCTTGATGAAAAAACTTTACAACAATGCCGTATTTTACTACTAACACATGTTTGTTTTTGCTCGAAACAGCAAAGTATGCAAATTCTAGATTTATCATCTCTGTCGCACACGCACTTTATACCCACCTTCCTTATTAGCCCGTCGTTACCGCCATTCGGCATCGTCAAAATAACTCACTTCGACTTTATTTTAAGTTCAGTATGCAAATGCACTCCAATTAGCGGGGCTTGCGTTTCTTGGTAGGTATTACTCATTATTTCAAGCAGGGATTTTTTCTGCGCGAACCGTAATTAACCATGAACGGGCCGGTCCTTCAGCGTTTGCTTATTAACGTCTAATCTTTGTTGGCGTTCGTCGACCTTAATTAATTCAATTAAAGTATTAAGCAGTAGGTGAAGGTTGCGGCCCTCGCGCTCAAATTTAAAAACTTAACGTTCATCGTCGTAATGACGACTCGGCGAGTATACAAGGGGGAGGCGAATTAATCAAATAATACCGCGGAGGTGCGGGACAGGCGCCCCCCTCCCGCGCCCCGCCGCGCCGACCGCGTGGCTCAGTTGCGACCGAAACGCCGCGAGGGGAGGTGCTGTCGATCCCCGCAAAATACACTACTTTTTTCGAAGTTCTCTGTACAGTTTTTGTTTTAAAGTTTCACGAGGAAGTTTTTGTGTGTTTAGCCTTTTGTCCTGGCGAACTCGAAAGGTACAAGACTGCATTCGGCGGTGTAGTTTATTGAGTTTTACGTTGAGTGTTTTTTTGTTATTGTTAAGTTTTTTGTTTGGTGCATCGGTGCCGGTTGAGACCGGCGGTCCCATCGAGGCACCGAGCCTGGACGCGCTGTGAAGGGATCCCAAAGGACTCAGCCTTTAGGTAACTATTTGGAAGAATTGTGGATGACGTGAGACGATCGAACAATAACACGGCTACCTAATGTCGCTCGAAGCGCAGTGCCGTGTTTGTAAACAGATGTTTACTATACTTATAGAAATATAGATCTGACTAATATGACAACAGTTTAACATAATTGAGAAAGACGTAAGGAATGTATGCCGGTTGCTTGGCTTTGATAAAATACCACGTGCGCTTGCAAGAGCATTGACTTTTACTTTGAAAACTGGCAATGAATGGAAAGTAGAGAAGAAAATAATTATATTTAGAAAATAGATAAGATCGAATTTTAATTTCCATATTGAACAGTTAAAAAATCTGAAGTTTTGTACAAGTAAATGCAGTAAATAGTTACGTCAAGATAACATTGAAACATACAATTAAACAATTTATCGTCTGTCGTTACAAATTACCTGTTTGCACGCCAAATTCGTGTACAGTCGTAGAAATTAATAGATTGAATTAAGTACGGAACTCGTATTTTGTTGTATATTATTAATAAATTAAAAATCCTATGCTTTTTACCACAGCAAATAGAATACAACTTATTGTATCATTTCAAAAAGCAAAGACGGAGAAAAACTACGATACGCTTTAATAATTGAATATACCTGTCGACGAACAGGCATGTAGTTAAAAAGAATTGACAGGAAGTGTAATTATCTTGAAATAAAAGGAGCCAATTAATACAGCTATAGTGTTTCCAAGACCATCAACAAAATAATTATAAGCGAGCGCCTAGAACAATGCTAAATTTATTTTATCGCCAGGTGAAACTCAATTACAAAGAGATAATTAAACCATCAGGGATTTATTTACTTTGAACATCAATTTTCTTTAAAATAAACCTACTTTTAATTAAAGCCTTAACGAAAAACAAATAAAGTAGCGGAGGGAGCCAAACCCTTCGTCGAGAGTACTCAGTGGGATCGAAGAACGAATGATCGACTTTAGACTAATTAATAAACAAATTTGTGTATTATAGAAATAAATTAGTTTATTAAAAAGTCACATTAATTTTAATTAGTAAATATTTATTACCCGCTCCGTCCAAACAGACGTCCACGTACACGTTGGACATTTTGAAATTATGCGTCACTCACATCATTACGCCTACACTATCCGCGGCTTCGACTAGCCAGTAACGTCGGTAACGAGGTTGAAATTAATTTTTAAAATATGTCTAAGCAATATTACACGGACACTTCATTTCATCGCCGGTTTAATTAAAAACGAGTGCCCGCCCCTCCCCTTTTCGGGTTGAAGTACACCCTCCCGCATGGCCGTCTCGCCCCGTTTATATTTAGATAATTGTACAATCATCTAAATTAATGAGTCTCTCGTCCGGTCCTGACCTCCATTGTTTCATGTTTATGCTACACAGCGAACGGATACTTTGCGACAATTTAATTTAAAAATAACATTTTTTTCCACATCTACCATCTGTATCAGTTACTCTTTCAGGGACATCATGTTCATTACGAACAAGGTATGCTAAATTGACTATGACATTATTAGTTGGTCAACAATGATTCAAGATTACGCTCAACAATAACAATGCAGGACTGACAATTACGCGGCCTGTACCAGACACACTTAACTTCTATCTGGTGACAATAAACATAATTTATCGAAATGATTACTAGAAATATTGTTACTCTAATAGTTTTGTTTCTCTTATTATTAGAGTGTAAAGGAAAATGTAAACATACGACACGGAAATATGTAAACGTATTAAAATTATCGGGTGGGAACATTCAAAACTTTAAAAAAGAAAAGAAAGAATAGCAATATTCCGAACACTAAAGTACTGTTCCAAATTTTTGCATAGCGGCGTTAGTTGGTAACAAGTTTTCGATATAAAAGAGTATATTTGCTTGGGCGTTCATAACTCGCACTGTTGACGACAGTGATAGAGCTGAATGCAATTAAAAGTTTCACTACGTGCGTGGACGAGGCGCCCGCGCGAGAATATCTACCTTAATTTATGCCAGCGATAAGCTCAACTTATGAGAGCCAATTAATAACTTATTTTAGGTAAGACTTGCGGAGCTTCAACTATTTTAATAAAAGATTCAAGTTTTATTAAAGACGATAATTGGTACCTTGTGAACAGTTACCTAACTATACAAAGAGGAGAGAAGTAGTGGAATAATGAAATTGTCCAAAAAAGGTTCAGCTTCCGTTTCTGGGTGCTTTAATTTGGAATTGAATTAGCGTACACAGTCTATCATGCATTCACCAAATTAAATGCATCAAGCAATAGAACCTCGGGTAGAGTGGGCAGGACTCCCCGGAAGGCCCCGGGCGATCTGTCTAATGAACCTCAGCCACCCCCGCAGCCTGATTTATTAACGAATTAAATGCATTCTACTGCACCCTCATGCAAATATACGGTATATGCATATATAAGTACACCGGTGATTAGGACGGAACCCTTTATTAATAAATTAGCCGTTAATCACTAAACCAATTGCAATTTCGTGATTTGATTTATTTGCCTAATATTTTCCGCTTCACTCGTTGTGGAAAATACTTTGTATTGCACTTTTAATAATATTTAGTGTTCAAAATTTTGTATTACAAAATTTTGTATACTGCGAGCAAGTGAATAAAAATATATAATAAAAAAAAATCCCCATATTTATTCGAACGGCAGATAGTTTAAGGAATGAGTAAACGGAAAGAGAATACTCAAATTAATGTTTTTAATTTAAAGTTTGTTCATCATAACCGCAAAACAACTAGCCTTTCTACCAAAGCTCTGATTGCCCTTGAAGTTAACTTCCTCTACGTAAGTTAAACCCATTATGTCAAGTAACTTATAATCTCTTCATTAGTTAAGTGCAAATTGGCACATTTGACTTAATAATATATTATGTTACAAGTTATTTTATATCCAGCCATTCATATTAATATGTTCTATCTGTTTTATGGACTTAGCCATATGTTCACCGTCGTTCCCACTTAGTAATAGCTTTATATTATTTCTATTATATGTAAATACATGTTCTCCTAAATGAGTATCGATAGCAGTATGCTTACTATGCTAATGAAGCTTGCTTAAAGTCATTTGAAATTCATGCTTAGGAAGTTTCGAAAGTTCTTTTGTTATCAATACTCACTCGACGTGAATAGACGTAGATTTGGGTAATTAATTGCATTTGAAAGCAACTTTGTTTGTCCTAAATATTAAACACTTGAACCGCCTATTCATTTGTTATTGTAATGGGTTAGCAGTAAAATCTTACAAGACAAGCGTAAAATTAATTCTTAGAAATTTATATGACTAATTTATTTTGATGGCAACTTTCATTCGATTACAACTTAGTTCATTTATCTTGATAATATTTACGGGTTTAATTTTGTGAATTATGTTCATTATTTCGCTTCTGATTAAAATGTTTCTAATGTTCATAAAGTTTCTTATGTTGCTAATGAGCCAGATAAGAATATTTGCGTCATGCAAATAAACTAATAATAAATATGTATCATTCCACAATACTGCACTTATCGTAATATCATAACTTAATAAGGAATGCAGAAGCCTGTATGCATTTAGGTATTGAGCTCGGGGACGGTCTACTCATATTATTGTTGCATCCATTATTCACCACCAGAGAGGGACGCCACCGCTAAATTATTAAACAAGCATTATAAACACGCCACCCTCTTCGGATTGGAGTACCTAGCTAATGCTGATCTTAAATCTATTGAGATAAGTTTATACGATGTTTCAATAAATTAATTTTGATGAAGAATTTTCTTAAATGATAAGTTCCATCTCATTTCGACGATTGTAAGTTGCTGATAATGGTCTTAAATGCGTTGCAATAGGCCAACCTGTATTAGAAATTAATTAATGATTTGGATAGGGTATTATCTTATATCATTCGGCAGTAATTAATTCGAAAGTTTTCATTTTTATTCCTCGGGAACCGTTATGCTATATTTTCTGGTTTTGATATTAGAGATATATATTCCACCGTTAGTTTAGTTACTTTGTACACAGAAACGAAAAAGGCAAAATAACCCAATAACATACAGATCGCTAAATACGTTGATAAGCTCATTGTTAATGAAAAATTGAAGTGGAATGATAAATGATTATAATTGTATTAAGTGACAGCCTTGATCGATCCAAAAACTTAATCACTGTCCATTAGAATGTCCCGTGGGCAGCTTGAAGTCGAGAAAGGACAACAGTGTAAGATAATTACAATATAAAATTGTTACCACATTTTCTATTTGGATTAGATGCTGTTGAACATAACATTGTTTGAACACACTCTTTCTACTTAATCGCTTTTTGATACTGAACTTTATACGGATACAAATACCGAGGCGGTATAAATTGTTTCTTAGTTTTCAACAAATTTACATACTTTCTAAGTTCTTTATCCGATATCAGATATGAAAAAGTAACGTATAGGAACAGAATATTTAGTATGCTTCAAATGGAGCTTTCTGATAGAAAGGAAGTGTTAAAAAAGACAGTACAGCGAAATTATTTCTAATCATTTTTAGCCAACAAATAATTAAAATTATATTGGGTAAGTAAAGTTCTAATAGTTTTGACCTCATCACTTTACAGTTACGACCTCTAGTGTACACGTACACATTTTTCGACGTATATGGTGACATCAGCAATAAATCCCCAAACTCCAGGTGTATCCAGGTATCAATTTCTAAATAAGACGGTAAATCTAAGAAACTATATAAGGATTGAATTGGAATTCTCATTGAGTCAGTAGGCTCAGAGGTACACCTGCTTTGATATCGCGCATGCCCTCTCCGTAAGTCCACATTGAGTAAACCGGTTTCGATTACAGGTTATAGCTACAAATGTACCTACAGATCCGTTCGGGTTTGGCGGAAACAGATTTCTTAGATCTTGAATATTGTTCTTATTTTTGAGCTTAACGACTTTGATTTAATATAATACGTGAAATCCATACGTACGTTCGAACTATGTTCGTACGTAGTTTCGAACTGTGTTGTAGACTGCACCAGCACATGAGAAGTGCCATATTAGTTATTAGAGGTGAGTGATACATCCAAGATTGAATGGTGATAAAGTAAAATTTTAAGTGGATCCCTTGCTACATAAACATTAAAAACAATGAACTTAAGTTGATTCTTTTATTATTATTTTTGAATAACATTATTTCCAAAGTATTAATTTAACTTTTCTGTTGTGACAACACTGTCTGTAGTACTATTACAGAAACTTTACAACGATTTACTAGTTTATCTTACATTGAAGTCTCAGTTCCACTGCAAACATTCATTAGATTCCTAGATTCCTTTGAACAAACATCCTTGTTATTTTTAGCAGTACTCGTGTACTTATTTACAAAACGATTACCGATCTCACCCATTATTCCAGGAAGACCCAATTTAAGTCGCATACAAAAATAAACAGTCACCCACAGTTTATTTGTTCTGTGCGACGGTCCCCGAACTAATGATTGCTCAAAGAATTTGAGGACAATAAAACGACATTTTACCTCTGCCTAATTGACTAATATTGCCTGTGGGTCTGCTTGCATCAGTGACTTGTAGTTTCACTTAAATGTCATTATTATTTTTATTTTGGTATGTTGTTACTTTATATATATGTATATATATGTGTATATATGCCGCTTTTGTTATTTTCTGCACATCCCAAAGGTTAGCTGATAGATAATGCTTTTAGCATTAAGCCCGCCTTTTGTACCAGATCTTGTTTTGGCTCAATAAAGTGTAAAAAAATAAAATAAATAATTATTATTGTCATTTCTTGTAACATAAATAAAATTAGATTATCTGTCTTGTTTTTACTATAGGTATCGTTCTATATTGACTGTATATTTTGCGATCTTATTTCAAAGATAAACATAAAAATTTTCATTTATTATTTGTTTATTCCTTTATCAATATGTAAGTTGTAATTCTTTTATCTTAAAAATGGAAGCGCTTTTATCATTTTTATCTGTCTGTACTGGCTACTTTTAAAAGTACTTACACCGATTTCGTCAAGACTTAGACACATGAACCAAGGGCTGTACATGAAGAAAAAAGGGTTACTTTTTCTATAATATATCTATCATTCTGGAGCTAGAGTTAAACATCGGCGTAGGTAAATGTGGGATGAGTCGCGCGGGAACGCATGTTTATATCTGACATTGGTATCCACACTTGTGACACAAATATCGCTCTACATAGGTCAGTTACCGTCTCACCTACATAAATGATTTAGGTGCCAATTTTTCATTTAGGTCGTTAACCTAGTTGATATTGTTAATTGTGTAGTAAAAGTTAAGTGGCTTATGTTATAAATCGTGTGTATTTAGTTCAATTGCTATTTATGATGACTGGATTTATATAACGGTTTCCTTTGTTGGCAAAACTACTGTAAAATAAAAACAAAAATCTTAATAAGTAGAAGAAACCGCTATAGCAGCATATACTTTTTCTCTTACTCAACCCTTGTTTACTCCTAGATATAGACCTCGTCCTGGTGTTTTAGTATAACTAGTTGTTAGCCCCCTCAACAATAATGCATATGGGAATTGGCTTCTTTGTCAGTAACCTATGAAAATTGGCAGTGACAATAAATATTACTTTATTGAGTGTTTTTATTTCATACAAATTGCTTTTGAATTTTGAACTACAAATAACAAACAGACAGATAACGTTAAACAAAAAAACTTACCACAAAAATATGCGTAATTTACAACAATAATAACTAAGCAAACTACACATTGCTGTGTCAATTATTTTTTTCAGAACTTGGCTCACACGTTACCGCGCGTCTTGATATGTAAAATTTAAGTACATAATAAACAATGCACTTATATATAACTTTATAAGCGTGTATAGGTAGTAAACTGCTGCTATAAGTACCAGGGCAACAGAAGTCAGTTGAAGCTACCAGACAAGAGAGTTGACATAAATTTATGTGTGCGAGATTGTTGCAAGCGGGGCCGTTAGAAATTTATTGCCTTATTATGAACACTTATAATTTGACGTTTTACCGGTCGTAAACGTTAGTGGCAATGATAATAAAGCAACCCGTAACAAAGTGCTCGGCAAAAATTATTCTAGAGATTGCCATCTTTTTACAAAGATGTGGTACGTAGGGATGTAAGAATTTGGTTGTTTTTTTTGTGTTAAAATTGTGTGACTATGCTTTTTGGCGTAATAGTTTTTTCTTTACGCACATTAAAAATATGTACTCTATATTTGTATTTCATACACGTATACAATAAATCAGAAATTGTTACACAAAACGGAACGTACAGAAATTTATTTTTTTTGTTTTCTTTTTAACATATAACTGAGGTCACAAATTAAATGGCACAAAATTAAATGTGAATAAAATATAAAATAAATTTCAACTATTAAAAGTTGTATTAATAATATTAAAAGGCAAATAATTTATTAAATTTCAAAGCGTCGCAATCGTCACGCCGTTTCTTCGTCATGTTAAAAATTACAAAAGAATGCTATAATAGATCAATTTAAATCATTAAAATCATTCCTTCCTTTCCAATTATTGCGCTTCGTGTCTGTGAAGCCAGTTGTCACGATTGATTGACACTGAAGTAATTAATATCTGTTAGTAGTTAATCAATTTATTAGCAAACAATCGTCCGCTTAAACGATTAGCACTTTACTTGTTAATAACTGCGAATAGATTTGCAATTGCATCGCGTATGTTCTATTTAGTAGCTAAGTATCGCCCCGCGGTTTTGTCCGCGTTTTAAAAATATTTAACATGATATTCATGTAAGTGAAATTGTATACCTTCAACAGTTTTAAAAATGGCACATGCGTGGTAAATTTTTTGCGATTTAATTTTTGTGCGTGGAACCCTAATTTATTTTCTAAATCTAAAGTATCCTAAATAACTCGTTAAACTGCCAGTGAAAGTCTCGTAAAGATCGGCCGTTTCGAAGATTGGCCGGAACAAATGCATAGACAGACAGAAATGTTAATAATTAATTATTTGATGTAATTATTCATATGCATTTAGTAAAAAACTGTTATTTTGATATCGCCTACAGTCATTTCAAATTAATATCTAGTGGTAAAACGGAGACGTCCATAGCTTTGAAATTTTTAGAGATTGAAACATCTATAAAGTTAAGTAGAATTAGATGTGTGTAGATGTGATCACCGGTAGTTTGCATACGCGCCTCCGTTTCTTGAAGAACACGGAAAGATGTCGGTCCCGGTTATTAAGAAGTCATAAGAACATGGCATATTAAGCTTAAAATAACAATCTCCTGTGTTGTTGCCTCAAAGACTCATTGGGACGAATATCTATATATCTATCTTACTACTCAATTTAAATCAGATCAGAACAACATAAATGGAGTAGCAAACGAGCATGCAGTCCACCTGACAGTAAGTGGCAATTGCCGCCCACGAACATGTGTAATCCACCCCAGATAAGACTAGAATCCCAACTGAAGTCGACCACAGATGGACTAAGTTGAGGACTAAGTTGGAATGCCTCGTTAAGTTTATCTCCCTTACCACACCATTCAAACCAGAACACAGCAGCGCTTAA
>DWRA01005167.1:0-10138 GCA_018250295.1 Spathilepia clonius
TTAACGTTATCTTATTTAACTGTATAGCATGCAAACCACTATAGCACTTGCATATATAATGTTACTATAAAAAATGTTTAAAACAGTCAGTAACTTAATTAATTATTGTTTGAGGATATTATAAATTTTACTAATTAATTACTTAAGGTCATTCTTAGTTTTACAAAAATCATAACGTCATTAATTATATATATTTTACAGTCACAATTAGTCAATTACATAGTGTCAATTAATTTTATCTTCTAAAATCTCTCCTATAATATATAAATTAATCAACCAATTACTATGACTTCAAAATTTTAAACAACTTTCTTTAGACATCGTATCATGGATCCTTGTATTTACATATTGTCATTTTGATACAAATTCATCCCGTTAACTTTATTTTTGAAAGGTTTTAACATTATTTTTGATAGTTCAAAATGCCACGACATTACTAGATGCACTGAGGGATGTGATAAAAAATTCTTCTTTCAAAAATTCAAACTCACTCTTATATCATTAAAAACTTTTACGTTCAGCCCATTTTAATCTAAGTTGGAAGTGGGGAAATGAGTAGAGCGGGGTAAAGCGGCTGGTTAAAAATGAAATGTTGCTAAGTGAACGCCCGGATTACCCAACTAACGGTTTGGTAACGACTCGCTTGTCTCACTACAAACTAATATGCGATAGGATTCACGATAGCGTAAATCTACAAATCGAGTATTATTCAGATGGTTACTACAATCTTATTTTATCAATGTGATATAAATCTTAAATAATAATTAATTTATAATTAATTTCTTGAGAGATTATTTACCCCTTTTTGGCAAACGGTAAAAAATATTTGTGAATGGATAAAAATACATGTCTGTAAAATATTCTTGTTAGTGACACAAATGATACTAGTGGCCACAATTTGCGTAGTGTATTGTTGTAAAGTTGCAAGTGGATTTCGCTTTCATTATTTTTCCTCAATCAAGTTATATAGCTCAGAGTCAAACAACTTCATATCTTTAGCGGTAAGTTTGGGATGATGCTTTTAAGACCCCTATTTAGATGTTAATTAGTTTCCAAGGACGTATTAGTTTTATGATGTACGTCAACGGAATTTATAATATAAACATAGTTGTGACAAGTTACTATAACTATTTCTATAAACTTAAATACCGCATGAGACATGAGAATGTTCTGTCCATTTTTTCACGTATAGCGTTCTAAAACAGTATTTCGGAAAAGCGTAAATACAATAAATATATATAGCGTGATACATAAAAATGGAAAAAATAAAAAAGTTTTTGCTTGTATTATAGAAAATAAATTTAATTGTTTTTTATAAGATTAAAGCAGTAAACAAGCAAAGAGTACACTTGATGGCAAATGGTCAATGCCGCCCACGGACATGTGTAACTTAGTTCACATAGAACAGAGGTTCTACGTGAAGGCCTATATATGCCTTGCCACTCCTGAGAACAAAGATGGTATACTCATAAATATGTAAGTCAACCGGCATCTACACCATTCCACCAAAACACAAGAACTGCTTCACGTTAAAATATAAATATAAATATCGAGGAGGTCCTTGATTAAACCATATCGATTCTACCAGCCCTCATGTAAATCATTTACTTACCTACTAGAGTAAACATAATAAGTTTATCTAATTCTAGCGTATTTGTAAATAAACAACAGAAAGTTCAAGATCTACCGTCGCCCATATTGTCCCGAATCGTCCAAGTTTAGGAGAGGGGGGATAAAGCTTTTAAGGCGGCGTATTTAGAAGTTAATTAGGTTCAAGGGATTTGCGAGGCACGTGGCAATCTAGAGCTCGCAGGTAAGCTAGGTACTCTATAAAGTTATGTATGGTCTAATCTTTAGTTTGTTTTAAACTTAGGGAAACGTTATAAATATGATAATATGTATCTCATTTGGTACCTACCCATTTAATACGCGCTTTTTAGAAACAAAGATATTTATAAGATTATTGTACATGACGATGTTGTATTTGCGGATAAGTATGTAGCTTAGGGATGACCTATCAGATAATAAAAAATTACCTTAGTAAAAGTTACCTCAGTCACCGTTTTTGAGATATCGATTGTTTTTGAACTTTTTAAAAATTTGTCCCTTTTATCTTATCGTTAACTGCAAGTACATAAAAGGTGACACACAATTAATTTTTTCTGTAAAATACTAACAAATAGTTGGTTTTTGAAATGCAATTTAGTTAACATATATTAATAAAATATGAAAAAAGCTACCATTTTGCGAATATATAATTTTGTAATATGTAATTGTAATACCTTCGGAAAAATAAATTGTATTGAGCTATAACTACACATTACGTAAATAAACTTGTCTACTTAACAGATATTTCGGGAAATGTATCACACATAAGATTTTGATAAAAAAACAAGTTATGGCTGTTTTTGCAAGTAACGGACGGCGACATACTAAATCTGACTATGAGTTTTAATTTAAATTGCGCTTACCGACCTAGGACGTGATAAATAGTACAAAACCACAGTTTAAACTAAATAGATGAGTTATATTAGCCTCACTAATAATAGTAACAAAAAAGTATTCCCAACTAAAATTCAACGTAATTCGATCTTTTGTCACGTGTAGAATCGATCTCCACATCGGTGTCCTCATGGATAAATAATTATGTACTTCGACCCCGAGAAAACAAAACACGTCGCGTTGACAGGAGGGTAATGAAATGTTAATAACATTCAAACAACGAACGAATTTGGAACGATTTTCTTACTTTTTGCACAAATGATCACACTGTGTTATATGTAGAGAAACAAAATTAAGCACCCGAAGCAAGAAAACGTTTAAAACGTTGAATGTCCGTCTGACGTCTTATCGAACTCAATAGCTTTTGTGTAGCTTAATAGAATAGTGATCATCACAGCAAGCGTTTCGATAGGCTGCCTACGGCTAGGTCGCCTATACTTGAGTTTCAATTCAAATCCTGCCAGGTATATTGTTGACGTTCCAATTGTTCCAAATTAAATTAATAAATTGCAAATAGAGCACTTTTTCACTAGCTATAAATCTACCTATATCTTTACATGTAAGATGTTATTTTAGAGTTAAAGCTTTAATAATTAGAAACACCAATAGTGGTAGAAACTTTTGTGATTCAAATCGGGCGGCGCCACCGCTATACCTTTTTCTGCCCAACAACAACAGTACTAAGCGCTGGTGTATTCTGGTTTAAAGGATGTGATAAGCGAGACGTACTTATCAGAGACGGTCTAATCTAGTTCTCAGGGGGTAGCAACGCACCTGTGATCGACCTCAAGTAGGACTCTTATTAGGTAGAAATCTTATTTGAAGTTGATTACAGAATGTCCATGAACGGCAGAAGCCACTTACCATCAGGTGAACTGAATTGCTACTTCCATGCAATAAAAGGTACAAAAAAATTTATGTTATTTATGGTAGTCCTGATAATGTAGCAATTTTTTTACACAAAAAATATTCAATGCTAAAATCTTATCCGTTAAGCATATTGCCACGCTGTTCTGTGTGGTAATTCCAGTTAATAAAAAATGACCATTCAGAAGTACACATTTTAACACGGAACATGGTTTTTACATTTTAGGAAGTACGTCCAAAATCCCCTTCGCTTTGTCACGTGTTAAATCGATCACCGCTGCGGGCCGCGCCTGGATAAATAATTATTTCGGGTGAATCCAAACACAGGCCCTGGGGCCTGCGCCGCGCGTCGGTCAACAATGACAGATAACAACAATTTCCTGTAGTTTTTTTGTACGAAAGTTAAATAATTTCAAATATATATTAGGTAAACAACAAACGAGTATGCTGTCCACGTGATAGTCAGTGGCGACTGCCGCCCATGCGCGCGCGTTGCGTAGCAGACGCGTTGCTACCCCTGAATATGTAAGTATGTCTCCCTTAACATATTCTTAAAACCAGAATACAGCAAAACCTACGACTATTATGTAGAAATATTTCTGATACATAAAAAAATACTATAGACATTTTACGTGTTAAAATCAATCCGTAGCAAAAAAAATCATATCATTCTCTACAATGTATATGAACATACAAATTTATCTTCCGTAATCGTAACGTTCCGTAGTCGCGCATACATGGGCTGTGCCAGTCAAAATATTGTGTAGAAAAATATGATTTTGTATGTCTATAATTAGGGCTGCCCCGCAAGTGTAGAAAAACTCACATTGCAGGCCATATAAAAAAATTACAATCGTGCATGACATAAATCATATTGAAAGGTTGTGCAATCACAGATCAGATATCATCAAATACTACAAGTGAACAACGCAACATGACGTTTTTGATGTATTGTTTCACGTTCATATATAAATGGTTTTATTGTTTCAATAATGGGCTGTGGACAATGACGGCGAAAAGCAATCTATAAAATATCTAAAACCTGTTCGTCTATCAGATTATCCCGTCATCATGTTGCAAGTATGTAGCTTGTCTTATTCAATGTTCAGATGTAGGGTAAAAAAGTAAAAATGAAATAATACCTTTTACAAATGGCAACTGCTGCCCATGGACATTTTTAATCAACCCCAGCTGCCATGGGATGAACTTTGAATCAGGTCCATGAACACAAAGACCAAGATCGAGAAGGGAAATCTAAATACATTACGAGGCCAGGATTCAAACCCTATATGATTGACTAAAATTGATAAACACCGCTTTGACTCACAGATCAAACAAGCAAAAACTTTGAACATATTTTTTTTCTAATCCTTAAATAGGTAATTATTCTCACTAAACTACTCTCAGCTGATGCTTCAAAGTATGACATTGTGGCCCAAAAGGTCGACCGACCTCAATTTCGTTTGCTTAATGACCTCAGAGTTATGAATGTTTTAGTGTGTAGGTACTCTACTTGGTATAAAGTGTGACACTTAAAACAAGTAACAAACGAGCTGCTCGCTGGGGACTTACTTCCAGCTTTATACATAGAAAACCATCTCTTTTAAGAGCCCTTTCACACAACGGGTTCAAGTAATGCACTGTAGCGACTTGCATTGCTTTTATGTATTAGCGATCCATACCGTTGAATTCTAAACCAAAATACTTGTTGATGAAAGATGTTGAAGAATGAGTGAAAAACAGGAAATAGGCATATTTTATTAACGGATGATGAATTATTAACCAAATTATTTAAAAGTGTGTTTCTTCTACCGGTCTGTTTGTCTTATCATAATTACCTTTTTATTTTATTAAATAAGTAAAATCTTCAAAACATACACCCGTAGAAACACATACTTTGTAATAATATTTATAACGATTCTCAGTAAATATTATTATTGACGTTACATTTCAATCATCAAATGTGAGCTTTCTTTGAATATTAGCCTATAATGGTTAATAATTTGTCATGACACCATAACGGTATCATTTATTTATGTCAATATATGATAAGCAGGACTACTTTAACAGTACACTATAGCATAAACTCCTTACGTTGCTTTTCAAAAAATGAATTCACTAGTTTGAAAGAAACTTAAAGACCGTTCTTCACTCTCAGAACCATTATGCAATACAGTCAGCAGATCCATTTCTTTCAAAGAAACTTCATGTTTAATGCCTTGGAAAGAATTCAGCGCTAAGTTCCTCAACTTGGCCATTCGCAGCTGTTTTGTGGTGTTCCGTATCCTGCGAGTCCATTAGCGCTGCAGCACTCAGCCGGCCGATAGAAATGGTTTTACCAAGATGAGATATCATGAAAACCATTATATTTTCTTTTTAATTGACATAAAAAAGGAAGAGGTTATTACATTATGTTTTTGTTGTATTATGTGAAGACCCAAGTGAAGCCACCTTTCCAATAGGTTCCATGTTAGGCTATGGGTCTCACGAATATAAATCATGACCAGGTAGATGATGAAAGTTACGTAATTAAATATTAAAACAAAAGCGACATTAAAATTAGTACAGTAAAAAGCATACATCGAAACACCAGAAAATAAAACAAGGAAAACGGAAACTTGAATAAACTATATAGTTCTTTTTTATTTTATTATTTATCTAATAATAACGTCTCCTTGTTAAAACAAGCATTGAGATAATGTCATTATGCTCATTGTATCTTAGTAAGATTGAGTTTACGTTCCAAGTTTGTAAGTAGCAGTTGTTTTGTGGGTATACCACATACTGCACGAACACTAATGTACTCAGTGTTTTAGATGCCCCTAAACATTTCCCCGATGGACTGTTAGCGTTATTAATTAGACTTTTAATTAGATTTTGCACTTCGCTATAATGAGAATAGTGTTTTCCTTTAAGGTCATTACGAAAGTTGATGTAAAACGCGGCGTTCTCTCCAAGATCACTTTTTTTACTTCTGTATTAATCTCAGACAAATTGTAGTGGTGGGAACTTCAGCCATTCAGGGGATCTGGATCAAACTCAACGATCGAGATTTTAGCTATTCAGATGTTTTACTTATTTCTTTAGAATTATCAATAGCTGCAGGTTTTTGAAATGGTAGTATTAGTCTACTGTAGATACCTCTATCATTCTAGAAGACGTTCATCTCTAGTAAAGTTATGAGGGCTGATGGCTATTCATCCACTCGGACTGGAATAATGCCAAAGTTACATATTAATATCATATTCACACATCAATACGGTTATTTAATAAACTTTTTGAATCGTTAAGCGCAGAATAAATACAATGAACCCGGTAAAATTCTTTTTATCTTTCAAGCAAATATTTGATCACTAAATAATTCAAGTGCACACTCGTCCGTCGTAAGTATTTGCTCACTCGAACACGATTATCTGCAGCAGTTGAATGATTCGAATCGCAATTGTACACAACTTCTCGCTACTCCTCGATAATCACCTGTATTTATGCTTTTTCATACTTTCAGTGTTGAGTGGCTCCCCCCCCCTCCCCCCGTCTCGCCGCCGCTGCTTAATCGCTATATTCAACGTTTGTTCTTTTTGTGAGAGTTTGGCACTTTCGTTTTCTTTATTTTTGCATTCTGCATGAGAATGGTACTTTATATTTACTGTTATAGTTTATACGTCAAAAAAGGTTCTGAAATTATTTTAAATACATCTTTATATTAGTACAGTCTTAAGTTTTAATAAAATACAGATATCTACTTTTAATTTATGGTAATGACTATACATTCAACATCTCCATCAATAATTCACAGTGGAGCAATGTGGTATATGTCCTAAATACCCCTGATTCTAATGAGAGACTCTTGTCCCTACAGTAGGATGTATAAATCGTTGAAACCAATGATATACTAAAAACTACAATATTAGTTTCAATTTAACCTTATTTTTTCTGGTATTTCGTATTCAGTGACATTCTTTCATAATGCTACAATATACAGTACACGCCGTAATAAATCTGTTGAAGCGGATTAGATATAAATGCGCGATGCATTTCCACTTGATAGTCTTCAAAGCGCATCCTCGCTTTGAAACCTCCACTTCATAATACGACCTACATATCTAATGCCTTATGATTTGTGCTTCTCATTCAGTCGTATTCAGGTTTTCTGTTTAATGAGGACTTATCTATATCAAAGATACTCTCATTTACCGCATTTTAATGAAATGCACGTTAAGTGGATTTCAGCCATCGTACAATCAATTGCTAGCGCTACTCTCTGATGTTTCGAGTTGGTCATATATAGTAAGCAGTCATTAGTCAAGGCTTAAAAAGTTTATATCATCTTAACATTGTTATCTTTGTTTTATTCGCTTATGAAGTATGCAATCTTTTTATTGCCTCTTGCTGTATCTATTTTGACACTTGGTAACGCCCTTTATTTATCAATCTAATAAATTCTTGCCTCCACGACCGAAATTTGGTAATTTTTAGTAGGCAAAATTTGTCAAATAAATAGGATGCAACAATTGTCAATTTTCGATTTTTGTTTGGTAAAATATTAGATAGATCTTATCAGGAACGGGCGAACATAGACTACCGCCTACTTGATTGATTGATGATTAGACAATTGACTACTACTAGTAAATACGCACGATCACTTAAAATATTACTTGATGAGGTAACCAGCATTAACATAGGTACTTTAAGTGCATAACCCTACTGACATCATAAACTAGGATCTTACCATACATTGAAACAAAAGCTCATTATTGTAACAACTGCTCCTCTATGCCACGTTCACTTTTCTCGACAGCCTAAATCGGCTCTAACCTACAATTCCAAGACTCTCATCCTGTAAGACGTAAATTACGGAAAATAAGTGTTCCGTTTCACCGAGTTTGCAGTTTTGTACTTATGCTTTCGTCCTGAGGAACGTAATTGCGGCTTGAATTAACTACCTGCAGGCTGGGAAATAGTTAGTTTTCGGGCCTCCGTGACTTATGAAGATGGAAAAAGTTAGGTGATTTATTATGTCGCTTACATTTATCAAATACCTAGATTAATGGTTATTCTCGGGAAAATATGTAAAGCAATGAAAATAAAATTATGTACTACTTTTTACGCTACTTAACAGAAAAAGAAAACGTGCAAAAGCAAAGCTTGAAGTTAATTAGTTGCTTTGCTATTTCGGAGAACTAGGACGAAATTTCTCCAAGATATAAATCCACCTTACTACACATGTCAAACGAGCAATACTACACTGACGAATAAGTACGGCCGTATGTGAACGTCTATGTGCTCTACCAACGTTATCATGGGTAGAAAGCGCTTTTTACTTAAACGCATAAATGTATTACTATAATTTAAAATTTAAATAAAAATATCTGTTACCAAATATAATATACGAAAAGTAATTTTAAGATCAGGTCCACTATTTTTCCTATACTGTAATGCAGGGTTCATAAGCATTTACTTAGATTGACAAATACGTAATAAGTGTAAAATATAGAAAAACAAATGTTAATTTACATTAGCTTTGGTTCTTAATTACGAGATCTGCGGTGACATGTTACAATGGGGAAACTTATGCAATAACTGACTTCAACTTTCGTCGCAATCTTCATAAAAGTTTCGACAGGCGATTGTAGTTCTTAGGTGTACGCAATAAGGTCTTAAGAAATGAAGGTGTAAGGTGTGTTGGCGTCACCACAAGAGATTTATGCAAAGAGACAGTTTGAGTTGTATTTTATGGCCGTTGGAAATATGTTGATAGCGCAAAATAAATTTATAAATTTCGTGGACATTATTTTCAATTGTGAAAACTTCAGTTGTAAAGAGGTCAAAGATATTTGGTTTAATTTGTTTACAAATAATTATGTGGACCTACGATATTGGTAGCACTCTCACTGTAATCGTGGATGTCATAAAAGTCGATTAAGTAATTAAAGCAACACAACATGGGCACATTCTTTCCCTCATGAAATCAGTCTACAATAAAAAAGAAACCAAGAGTGAGTGAGTGACTTTTCTGACCTTCTATAGACATGACCTACAGCAGTGGGCTTCTGTAGGCTGATAGATAAATAGTACTGCTTAGTTCGTTTATGTGATAATAACTTCATATATTCAAAACATAGCCATTTTATTTCATTATCATTTTCAATTCCGTAATATAATTTTCTATATTCTGTATACTATGATTCTGTATCACAGATACGTGGGCATGCACAGAACTTGAACATGAACATCTAGACCCAGAACAGAAATCTAAATTCATTGTTTAAGTCTGTGTAGCAAAATCGAATCTGGTACCGTTATGTGTCAGTATGATAATACCGTATAATAACCATTACGCCATACGAGTCGTAACTCGTATTTTATGTCCAACTAGCTAAGCTCCTGATACATATAACCGAAATTGTATAATTGAATTTATAATTTAACAATTTAATAATTTAACAATTAAGTTTATTTTACAAAAAATTAAGCTAATTTTTTTTTGCGCGATACCTTACGTGATATTTTAAAGTAAAAGAAGCCTAAGTTAGTCCTTCTATCTTCCGTCATCTATCAATGACAGTTCTATGATATCCATGATCTCCAGCCATTTCAGAGATTAGGTAACCAAACAGACTGAAAGACAGACAAGCAAAAAGATAAAAAATATTTAATGTTATGCTGTATGTACTTTCATATTTCAGAAGTGGTAGAACCTTTTGTAGTTCGCCTCCGGTGGCATCACCGCCACACTTATTTCTAAGTTAAGCGCTGCTGTGTTCTGGTT
>DWRA01005168.1:0-10135 GCA_018250295.1 Spathilepia clonius
GGTTGTGGTGCACCTGAACATTTGATTAATATTTTGAGGGTGGTAGAACTTTTTGTGGTTGGCCCCCGGCGCCACCACCGCCACACCTTGCACTGCCTAATAACAGCAGCGTTAAGCTCTGCTGTCTTCTGGTTTGTAGGGTTTGGAGGGAGACTTACTTATCCGAGGCGTTCCAAGTTAATCCTCAGAGGTAGCAACTCGGTGGTCGATTTTAGGTGGGATTGTAGTCTTATCTGAGTTAGATTATAGATGTCCATAAGCGGCATTTGCCACTTCCCTTCAGATGGACTGCATGCCCGTTTGCTACTTCATCATATATAAAAATAGCGTAGAGATAAATTTGATGCATTGTAAATTTTATAGTGATAATTAAAAAATAATTCAGTAAAACATTAAAATGGTACGTGCTATGAAATCAAGGTTCTAAAACGGCAGAAGTTCCCTTCCTTAGCATTAGCAAAAAAAGAAAAAATATTCAATTAGAGGATCTTTTTTGTTTTTTTTTTTGCCGAAAATGTCAGATGCTAATCATTTAGGATTTAACAAGTTAGCCTCACGGAGTGAGGAATAATACCAAATAATATAGTTACCTGGTAAATGGATCTTTGCCGTCGGATAGGTCTGCGTTTATTATCGTTCTTGGATACATCACTCATTTAGTTTATATCTGAAACAACAGAAAAAAATATTTTCAAATTACACACGTTTTTTAAGTAAATAAATAAAAAAATATAGTGCACGAAAGTAATGATGACTTAGAATTACGAAAAGAATAGGTAACGCTACTCGGTTAAAAGTGTTTATCAAACTATGAGCAAGCCTCTGTAAGGGAATCGCAAATGCTTCGTCCAAAAGGAAACACTTATATGATTTACAAACCTATTTTTACTAAAAATGTTAATTAAATTATATTTGTAGGTTTTGAATTATGTATTTAACTGATTCTTATAACAGGGCAAATAAATAAAATATGATAGAATTTGATATTTGTTACAAAACAAAACGTAAAATATTTTCACGTAGGTAGGTAGGTAACGGGAGCAACGGGGCGGCAGTAATAATATTTAAAAAATACTGAGTTATATAGGGTTTACAGAATGCAATATTCTAATCAACATTTACAATTACATTTTCTAGATAAGTACCCAGAAACTCCATAAAACGACGAAAAATATCTAAAAACCACAAGACTAACAAGTGTCCTCTCTATATTACGTTATTACGCTCTCAAACAATACCTAAGCAAAGTCCAAATAAAATGACAAAAGTCCCTACTTACTTTAATTTTTCGAGAATGTTTATACTTCGTGTCTTCTTGTCTACGAACTACAGTCAAATACTATTTGTTTCACCTACTTATGACATGAGGTGTTTGAGGAAACATGCATGGTACCTACTTCAATAGAAAACCCATGCGTAATTAGTTTTTGATGATTCTCATATTTCTGATGGCCGAAGCATTGTCATTTCTGTGTGAATCAACGTCTCTAGTGCAATATTTGAACATGTGAATAAAATTGGAGCCTTCGTATGTCATTTCCAATATACTATAACCGCTTTTTTCTGGTATCCAATTTATATAGCTATGAACATAGAGTTGCAGCTGTTCTGTGTTTATTCTATTATTAAAAAATGGCCAAGTACGAGTCGGACTCGCAGGCAAAGGGTTCCGTAGCATCATCATTAAATAATAAATAAAGTTACTACAACATATGTTTTATCCAGATTTTGTACTCTCTTAGTTTAAAAGTTAGAGGGGGGGACGCATTTTACCGCTTTGAAAGGGCATATCTCTGAAACAATCGACTTTGAGAAAAAAATCGATTTAGAAACCTCAATGTCATTTTTGAAAAACTTCTATAGATACCCTACACATGTAGGTAAGATGAAAAAAAATTTTGAGTTTCAGTTGCATGTATGGGGAGCCCCACTGAATTTAATTATTTTTTAATATTTGTACATTATTCGGTACGCGGTTTACAGAATACACTTACCTACCAACTTTCAACTCTATAGTCTCAATAGTTTCCGAATAAAGTGGCTGTGACATACGAACAGATGGACGGACAGACAGACATGACGAATCTACAAGGGTTCCGGTTTTTGCCATTTGGCTACGGAACCCTAAAAAAATGTGTCTTGATGGTGCCTCCGGAGTCGAACCACGACTAATTTACCATCTCCAAAAACCGTTGCAAACTATTGATAGCCTTGTATGGAAGGACAGATAAGGACCTTGCCACATATTTCAAACCAGAAAGCAGCAACACTTAACACTGCTGAAAAAATTTGGAAGTCGGTTTATCTGTCACCCAGCCCCAGTCGAGCGCCAAAGAGTTTTACCCCTTTTTAACTTTTAATTTAAATCATGGCTGATAACCTGTAGCAGTGTCTTACCAACAGGCTATCTACATGTTTGTTTGTTACTCTTATTGTATAATAATACGCTGGCACCGCAGTGCGAAGTTAAGCCGGTCTCGGGTCGGCAATTGACGAAATCTCTCTTTATTGGCCAAATAAACACGCGACTGTACACAAATCAATTGTCTAGCTTGCAGACTTAACGGGGAAAATTCGGGGGAACGCGCGATCCTTGATAAGCCCGATGGTTCCGCATTATAATATTTGAATAGAAAAACACGATATTTTTATTACATTGGAGTAGCAAACAAGCTTGCAGTCCACCTTATGATAAGTAGTACCACCCATGGACCTCTGTGACTAACACAATATATAGGTTTTACCTGAAGCTAGTCACAGATGCGTGTTGCCAGTCCTGAATACTAAGATGGTCGCCTCGTATGTAAGTTAGCCGTCATCCACATCCGACCATATAAACACAGAACTATTTCTCGCTACTTCCCTCGTCGAACCATGCTGGCTCTATCACTTTTCAAATTGGATTTCAGTTTACCACATTTCAGATTTGATTGACTTTAATAGGAGTAACATAGCGGTGAATGCCTATTATTTGATATTTTACCTCTTAATTTAGGTTTCCGAGTTTTGAAGTCCAGCTACGCATCTCTCATTTTTTAAAATAATGTGTGTATTAGATATCACCTTAACTTTCAAGGAAAGTTCTTTAAGTGTTTCGTAAAGAAAAGTTGAGAGTTCTTCAAAAAGATTTCAGTGGTGTGTGAATTCTGTCAATACGTACTTGTACAAGCGAACTATGGCTTAAACCTCTTATAATATGACAGGAGACCAGTGCCTACAGCGGAACAGTAATAAAGTGACGAAAACGTATGTAACATGACGTACGACACAAATTAAAACAATTGTTACACAAATACTACTAATTAAATAACAAAAATGTGTATTGTGATTTCTTTTAGTGTGTGTGTGTGTACTTTCTCTGTGTGTATTATTTTCAATTCATTGTTTTTAAAAGGAATACAATTCTTTCGAGAAAATTAAAAGATAATTGACTAAAAAGCTAACAAGCTGGTCAAGTATTGTGACGGCAAGCCATTGCGTAAATCTGACTGATTATTGTGGTTAATAAGACACCAAGAAAATATGAAAAGGTTTATTTTATCTTCTAACTTTAAACTTATTAAAACAGATTTAAATTTTTGTCTTTCTCCAGCGGAACCCTAGGCAGGGATGGCGGGACATCAACGGGGACGCAAAGCTCCCTAATTTGATGTTGCCGCACGTCTACACGGGCCCAATACATCATTATTATCATTCCCGATTCCCGATGTTTCATTCTTCTCGTGTACTGGGAAATTGACATTGTTGACAATTCCTTTGTTTGTTACGTTTCGATTCTTTTGGTTTTTCCGACGTGGTTACCGATGCGAACGGATAGGGGACGGTTATCTTAATTTTTAATTTGTAATACAATTTAGACTGCAGTAATTGAAAATTTATTTTGTACATAGAGTATTTGTTTGAGTTTATTCATATAGATTTAATTAATTGTTAGTCTTACAGAATTGAAGCAAAAATTAATTCTATGGCCCTTTTGTATATCCTTTTTAATTCAACAAAATGAAATTATTAATAAATATTTTCAGTAAGCATTTATTGTGGTGTGTTGTATTATAAACGTCATTTCATGCTTTGAATTTTTGAGGATCGTACTGCATGGCTATGCACAGTACACTTTTAGCCACTATACCTAATGTAATATAATTCTTTGTAGCTCAAGTCAATATTAGGTTTCGTCACATTTATTGGCAATTTTTAGTAGTACAGTAAAGATGCTATATTTTATTAGTTTGAAGATTGTGCTAATTGTGCTAAAGAGTAGCATCGTCATCTCGTATAGGGCAAATGTCAATGGGTAATAGTGGCTTATCAAAGCGGACAATATGCCTATACTCTTATGCAAATTCGTAAAACTAAAACTAAAATTAACTCTACACTAAATTCCAATATTTACTGAAAGAAATTAAAGCTACTCGTTTCAAATGGATCCATTACTGCTATTAAGGTCCCTGCAGCGCCATCACACGGGATTTCAATAAAATTAGAATTTTAAACTCGAGTGTGGCAGATCACCGCCGTGTAAATATTTATCGCTTCGTAAATGCGAGGGTAGAAATTCGGGAAGTTATCCAGTAACACTTGATGCTAGTCGTTAGCTACACCAATAATATTGTTATGATAGAGTTGGGTTTTCTTTTATTGAAAGGCTACAATTTAAATTGTTGACTTATGTGGATTTTTAAATACTACATATATTCATTGGCCGTTAAAACAAGTGGTATATTTTCTAATCTATACAAATAAATTGAAATGCAGTGTCTATTTATAAAGTAAAAAAATATTTAAAAAGTATTTATAACGTAAAAATAACGACTTCTTGCTATAATTACGTCAGTGTATAGTACTTGTAACAAAAACATTTTTTATTGTTTTGTATGTTTATCTATATTTTTAGTCTAATCTTGGAAGGAGTAAATGATGCCACGATTACTTTGAATCGATTTCCTTCTACAAAGTAAGAGGTTATATATTCGTTGGGTATTTTTTTTATTATGTGTCCGGCGATTTTTTCTCGATGGCGAGACCGATCGACATGATCCAAGCGACATTATATATTGAAAATTTTTGGCCGTTTTCACTCAATTTCTTGTTTTAATCTCAGCAGTTGTTGGCAGTAAAAATCCGAATCGATTGTTCTGCCCGGCGGTAAAAGCTCATAATGAACAATACCCTTCCAATCCCACCATACACACAGCATCACCTTATTGCGAGTTAGCCCGGGTTTTGCCACGTTTTTATCGTACGTCGATCCTCTTTTTATGTTATCAATCTCTTCAAAAACGGTTCGGTTTCATTACGTCTCAATAAAGAATCGCAAATTAGGTTTCAGTGAGCTCATGCGGCACCCAAATATCGAGCTTTTTTGTATACCCAGCTTTTTTCAAATGGCTCAAAACTGTTTTGGCCCATCTTTACCTATGTCGTAACTACTGATATGCCGATCTTGCTCCACTTTTTCAACAATGGCGTCCATTTTATCCGTGACAGGGTGACCAGAGCGAGGTGCATCTTTGACATAAAAATTCCCGGATTGAAAACGTTTAAACCAACTTTGTGCTACTCTTACTGACACCGTATTAGATCCATAAACGTTACAAATGTTTTTCGCGGCTTGCGTTGCACATTTTCCTTTTTGGTAATAAAATTTTAAAATGTATCGAATTTCTTTATTACATTCACTCATTTTGACTCTGACAAAAACAAATGAAAAGCGACAGGAAACAATACTTTGCTAAATTGCTTCTTTTTTTTAAATGTAACCTTTTAAATGGTATCAAAACCTGCCAGATGCAACTAGTACAGCCAAAGAGATTTTATTTAAAAATTATACAGACTTGATGCGAAAAGACTTTTTCCCCGACCTACTATAATAAAATAAATTTAAGTGTGTGTTAGTATTAGTGTATCTGTTTGTGTGACTGTGTAAAGGATATGATATATAATATATATATAACGTAATATTAAATATATATACATACAAATTATAATATAAGTCACCTAATTTTTTCTTTATAAAAATCGCAAAGTGCGTAAATCAAAAGCTGATTTAGGAATGAGATGATGAAGTGGGCAGCGTGCAGGCGCGGGGCGCGGGGCGCGGGGCGCGGGGCGCGGTGTCTGCAGCCGGACATTGCTCATCGTATATATTGCTCACTAGTTGGGCTACCATATGGATAGTAGTCATAAGCTCAAAAATTATAAATTTACGGCCACCGCAAGTTTTCATCCGTAAATCGAGTGTTACCGTTTAGCGTGAAATATGCCGTTGGCTCCACTGATATACGAATCACTTCTTTTAGTAGTAAGAACCATTGAACTCATACTGAATCGGAGTCTGGGAATCAATGGCATTAACGACAAAATAAACATTGAATCGTATATTTTCATCGTCGAATGTACCCGTAACTGGGAAGAGTATTTCCGCAATAAGGAAGCCGTCAGCTCGTCGCACGCAACGGTGTGTGCGGATAATAACATCAACATAATATGAAGTGTGGAAGTCGTACGGAGTGCGGCGTTTCATACAACCACTGATTTGCGGAAATGGGATATTCATAGTGTTGCGAGCTTTTACGGTAATACTATTGCAAAATATACTTATATGTTTTATTCTATGTTATCTTTACAAAATTAAAATGTCTAGTATTTTTAAATAAACTTATTTAAGTAATTTCTATTATGGGCTTTGCAACTTTATGTTTTATTGTGAAGGGTGTGGCTTTACACACTCTTCCTAATACTCGTTCTAACTCTGGTATAAGTTCCGATTTAGCCATTATGGAGATATAAGCATCTGTGATGACTTTTAAGCTCACCTAACTTCATACATATAAGTAAAATCTGTAATTACGGTCTGCGCCTAAATTATAATTGGGAAATTCATGTAACACACATACTAAAGATTGCTCGGCTGTAAGAGATTTTATAATTTGAATAACAATATTACTAAGTATGTAATATAGTAGTAGGTACATATACGGAACAGCGTTTGCGAACACCGCACTTCCGCCGTGACCACGATCCATGCAACTGGGTCGAAATATCGGGAACTAAGAAGTCAAAACTTTGTATCGTGAGTACGCGTTACATAATAAAATGTATTAATTTGGCGATAATATTAGCCTCAAATAATATAGAGAAAGGCTTGTCATTCAAAAAGTTTCGATTTATTTGGTTGCTTTGTTTTCCGTCATACACTTTACAGTTAAACAGATCGCTATTCAAACAACAACTTCGACGATTCACTGGAATTAATGCTGGAAGCAGAGGCTGAGAAAAAAAAAATTAAAACAGTTTCAAATTGAGGGGACGAAGGATGACAGGGGGGAGGTTGCGGGGGAGAGCAGCGGGCGGAGACGTCGTCCCCGGAGCGTGAAGATACCTTGATGAAAAGAAAATGAAACCTGCAACGGGGTGATGTAACGCCACAGACTAGCGCACCGAGAGGGACTTTCGGCGCCCAGATGTACGGGACTCATTATAGTCCAAATTAAGAGGATGCTTTGGGACGATAATGGAGCTGTTTACGTACGAACATAAACGTGTTTATTAGGTACTCGTTTTGATTATTTTTTATACAAAGTAGTGCGACGGCTATTCAATGAGATGATGGCCAACCTTCGGTACCTGTAAAACACAGAAAAATAATTAAATAATATAAATATTTTTTACACATCAGATATTATTATTTTTCTATATTTATTTTTATCTGTATTGTTATTATTTTATTCTCTTAGTGGTATTGGAATCACAATAGAGCTACCGTATCCTCTGCTTGTCGTAAGAGGAGATTAATAGAGAACTTCCGGTGTTGCAGGCGGTAAGTCTGTGAGTTCGAATCGTCCAGCAAGCGACCCCGGGGTGCTCTACGTAGCGCTCTGGACGGCCACCGGTGTGGAGGGACGGAGATTTAGTGGATTGAAAATTCCATACAACCTGATATTGTTTCTACTGCACCGGGTACCTTTTGAGTCTTTTCCTCTGGAAAACAAAAAAATGCTAATTTACATGTTACTTTCAAAATCATAATTAGATAAGTATTTAACAAAATGTACGATATAATCAGAGCCAACGGCACCTAAATAATTCGAACGGAAAAGAATTCAAAGTTAGGACGCTATCATGTAGCTGCATTTGAATAACAAAGAATCAAGCAGATGGAGTTCGGCGTCGCACACAAAAGCGAGAGTAATCAGCGTCAGGAGCCCGCGCAGTTCGGCGGCGGCCATCCGCGCATTGTCTGTTCCGATCTAATCTGTTTCGTCTGGAGGAACGAGATTGGAGAGCATTGTGCGGCCGCTCGCGTCGCCGCTGCGCGGATGAATGAAGCGTCGTGAATTAAAAGAAATACATTTCATGGTGGACTTAATTGCGGCGGAGTCGTCGCCGTAAGTGATTGCGAGAACGCCATATCAAAATGAATTTTATCATGGATTTTTGTTGTCATCCGACGTTGTTTGAGCACTTTTAATTTCTAAAGACAAGTGCATTTCTAAGAGTGCTACGCGCTGTTTTACACCATAATTGTCACAATAGAAATGCTACCTAGACAGAAAAATAAAACTCCGTTGAGGTATCTGCTGTGATATTCATGAGATTTTTGACGAGTTAATTTAACCTCGATTCGTGTTATTCATTACTCACATAAGAGAGCTCTAAAGCTGTAAAACTTTTGCTTTGCAGAGATCGTTTTAATTCGCAGACAAAAATGCTCATTTTGAATAATGGCGTTAAAATAAGAACAAGTGCGCACCGGGGCATACAAATTCGAGCCTATCTTTTGCTTTTATGCGAAGCAGGTCGTAATGAAACGGACGCGTCCATTGAGCGCTCGCTCCGCCACCCGCTGCGTCGATCGCTCCGTCGACCGCTTCGTCGTCCGCTCTGACTCCCGCTCCGGCGTTCTTTCATCTCCGCCTGTAATTTTATTTTCGACTTATTCATTTAGACCTCGGAGAGCACGCTATTCAACCCAGTTGAAAAGTGTTACGCAGCGTTATACGTGGCTTTTTAAAGCAGTTTTGCTTTTGTGTATTAATGGATGAGGTGTTAGCGAGTGCGGGGCGACGACTTCGCGGGAATTTTCTACCACCCGTACAGGTTTTTGCTACATCAACTTTACGTGTTTTTCGTGACATATTTGCTCTCACATGGATTATTTATATGTTCTGAGTTAAAATATGTCGCAAATTCTGTGTAACATGCGTTTGTATGTGATATTTCATATCCACTGATCACTTAAAAATTAACAATAATAAAAAAAAGTTATAAAGGCGCAGTTTGTGTCTGCGCCCTAGATCTTTATGGCGCTATTATAGCATTTGTTCGGCGCTTCCCTTTTGGTTTCTTCAATTATTTTTGACACGAGTATTCTTCTGTTTAATTTTATTTAATAAAATTTCTAGCGCATTTACGACTCATATGAGATAATTTTATTTTTCTGTAAATTATCAACTTAATACTAATTTTTATTTATATTCCAATGTTACTTGAGTAATTTATAACATTGCAGAACGCTAATTTGAAATAATCGCGAACGTACCTTGTTCTGATAACACAACAGGCAAAGCAATGGCTGCACGACGAACTCATACGGCCGGTAGCTACCCGTCGTAGGAATCAAAATTCAACCTTAACATTTAAACGCAAATGTTTATGAAGGTGATAAAACTCTTCGTGGTTGGTCTCCAGAGGCATCGCCACGCCTATTTCTGCCTAATAACAGTGGTGTTAAGTGTTACTGCATTCTGATTGAAGGGTGCGGAAGATATACTTCTTCGAGTCCTCAGGGGTAACAACACGTATGTGACCGACCTCAAGTCGGATCCTCATCTTATGGGGAGTGATTACAAAAGTTGGAATGCACTCGTTTTTACTTCCATCATATATAAAAGGTTAACGTCTATTTATTTTACTCTCATAATATTTTTTAAATAACGTAAAATAATTTTAAAGTAAAATTTACATATATATATACATATATATGTAAATTTTTTGTGTAGTAAGTAGTAGAAATGTACATTTACATATATATTATATGTAATATATATGTGTATAATATATATGCATATATATATGTGTGTAAAAAATATTTACGAAGTAAATATATAATTGATAATATAAATAAAAAATGTAA
>DWRA01005169.1:0-10134 GCA_018250295.1 Spathilepia clonius
AATCCCAAATGAAGTCGACCACAGATGCGTTGCTACCCCTGAGGACTAAGTTGGAATGCCTCGTTAAGTTTATCTCCTTTACACCCTTCAAACCAGAAGACATCAGCGCTTAACACTGCTGTTATTAGGCAGTAATAATTGTGGCGATGGTGCCGCCGCAGTCGAAATACAAAGGGTTCTATCACCTCTCAAAATATAAGTAATAATTGGATAATTCAAAAGTAGCTTATTCAATTTTAGTATCCCCAGTTTGTAAGTCACTAATTACTTTAAAGAGTTAATTACATATAATTAACACGTAAATAGCAACGTTTTTACATTAGTAAAAGAAATGCAATTGGTGCTGTCTAATTAAATTCGTGATACAATTGTAGAAATCACCTGCCTTTCGTTTTTTTGTCGTTACGTGGTAATTATATTAGATACTACGTATTTGTAGGTTATAATAAGACAATAAATGACTCCTAAAATAAGACTGATCGGTTCTGAAATAGTAGCATAAACTTTGTCACTTTAAAACTATGATAATTGTATGACCATTATAGATAATATGTATGTTTCTTATACATATTGTATGTATCGATATAGGGTCATGTTTTTTAAGGTTTTTTTATTAATTATAAAAAATGTAATTATTGTTAAGGTCTTTTGAAGTTTTTACCATTTGGGCTTAGTTTTCTTTAGAAATTAAAAATGACGTGCGTTGTAGATCACAGTGACACATTGTTATATTCCTTAGATATATACAAATAATTGTACTTAAACCTTCGAAAACAATAAAAATAATCGAATCTCTTATAAAAAACTTTAAGAATGGGCGTTCTTACTTTTTATAACACTCAAAGTTAAATAGAATCTATTACTACTAGTTAGTTAAAATCAAATAGTTAGTTACACGTCGTTCCACTAATCTCTTATCGAATGTCTAAAACTGTCTCTATGCAATATCGAAGTTAACAGCCAATAGCTGTACAGATAATGTGTTTTCTGATTAGAGCTGCCAATCTTTATTTACGAAGCTCTAACTGTAAGCGTGGATCGAACTTTCAGTGGTTCCAATGCAGAGAGTATTTAAAGCATGTCTTTTTGGATTAACTACCTTTTCCTAACTACCGGCAATCACGATTTCTTTGAAATTAGACCTCACTTCGCCGGTGTCACGACCGAACCTGTTATTTACGCGCACTGAAATGATAACTTACGTCCCATAATTACATACGTGAATAGGGTTGAAAACTTTATCTTGTGTTCCATCTACTTTAGCGAATGGTATTCTAATCGCAGTCGTAGTTCTAAACTACTGGATCGATAGTTCGGTTTAATGTTAGGTGTTTATTTGTATACTCAATGTAAGTTTGGAGCATTACTTTTTAAATATACACTCCGAAATACGGCAATAGGAAGGTAGCCTAACCTAACCTAAACCCGTCCAGTGCACCAAGGACTTCATAGCTAGTGGAATGATAACAAAAAATGTCATTATTCCGTTTACATGTTATATTATTAGGTATTTTAGTATAGAATAATATGCAGCAGTAGCACAGAAACGTTTTGCGTAGAAGGAAGAAAGTTACAAATATCAACCTTGTTAACTACTTTTAATTTTATTCAAATTTTTACCCTTCCCACAAAGCTGCACTTTTGTTGTGAAGCCCTGGAATATGGCAAAAATTAACAGTGATAATACCGCACTGGAATCCACTCACTGCTGTGGAGTATGGCGTGGCCAGCTGTTGGCCAGGGGTTGCCAATCCTAATGTTTGCACGTCACCGAAAACCAATAGTCAACAATGTAGAGTTCAATGAAGACAAAGCGCAGAGGAATATTGTGGCGGCACTTACTCGGGCAATTAAGCAATAATACGCAACTGTACCAAGCTAGCTGGGCACCGTGCCACATGGCAACCATCTCATGCACCGTTTTATATGAAACTGGCCTACCAGCATCGTTAGAATCTGTTAGAATCCACTTATTTATTATAACCGACGCTCTGTAAACTTTCTATATGGGATGTATTTATACTATATAGTCAGTCGTTAAAATTTGGCATCTTTGTTGTACATTTTACGAATTATTTAATATTGTAGATAATATATTCTACTGAATTTGCTTGCAGTTAATTTTTAACGTTGTGTGTAAATAAAGGAATAGTGAAAAAAGATCCTAAATCGTAAAACAATAGGTAATATTTGGGTTAATAAGTTTAGCCATGTCATAAAAAATTAAAATATAAGTTTGTTGGACGTTTGCAAACCATAGTAGGTAGGTACATATTTTCTCGCTCTTAAAAAATTCATAATAAAATATGTCTGTGATATAAAAGTTTTGTTTTTATTATCCCACTAGCCAACTTCATTCTATTATTATTCTACTGCTGAGCACGCGTCTCCTCTGAGACTGAAAAGGGTTTTAGGTCGTAGTCCATCACGCTGGCGAAGTACGGATACTTTATAGCGTTTCTTCACTATTGAAGCAAGCAATTAATAATTAATAGATATTTTACCACATAGCTCGCAATATATCATATTGTATTTTGCTTGTCCTATTTTTTAGTCTTAGTCAATAAAAGTCGTGAGAAGTAATCACTTTTTATATTAAGAAATAGGTAAATTTTACTCAGCGCCTTTGTAAGTTTAACAACTGTAGATATTTTCAGGGATAGTAGTAGTCTTATTCTATAGAGAAATAAAAATCAAATCATGAACGTTTTTTCAACTTTTGCACAGAGCAGTTTTCGTCCCCGTACGTACCTTGTAATTACAGTGGATCATTTACTGTCGTTTATTTGGCCGTTTCCATACAAAGCTACCCTATTTCCTTTCACCCCTTAACGCATCAAACATTCATAATAAAATTACACATAGCACGAATCCAGATTTTCCAATTGTAGAATATAGAAAATCCAGGAATTACCAATTTTGAAACATGTGTATGACGCACGCCGGCGCCTATGCTCCTGTAGGTTTTTTAATACTTGTATGTACGAAGTATGTGAGACTTACCACACATTAATAAGGGGCAAAATAAACAATATTTCGCTTGCACCTACTTTTTGAAACTAGTCTATCAAAATCCATATAATATTTTTAAGTGTTCAAAAGGATTCAACGAAGAACGTTAAACTGATACAAATCAATGCATACAATTGTTACAAAAATTTGCATTTTATGGCGTATGAGTAATACATACATTTTAATGTATGTCTCATACGCTATAACACACTAATTTTGAGTAACAAGCTATAAATTTCAGGAGTTAAACCTCCCATACAAACTTGAATAATAGATTTGTCGCTCAATTTTCTAAGCCGGAGGTGAAGCTTGTAAGGGATATCCCACATTTATGTCAAGACTTTGATATAGATGCTAGTTGGATTAGTAATTCAATTGTTACACTATTTATATTTATACTTGTAAGTTGATACTAACTTTGTTATTATAAGTACCCAGACAAAGGTAATGGTGAAAAAGTGTGCTAAGATTTGAAATATTTAATAGAAACTTTAGGGTCCATATACTTCCTTTTTTTAATACTTAAAACCAAAACAAGATAAGCGATTTTCACTAAGTTGGCAAAACTATATAAATTAAGTAAATAATATTATAAGCAAATATAAGTGTCCCTAAGACCCTTATTTCAGGTTTCTGAGGCAATTTTTTGATAAAAGTGAAAATTACTTCATTAGTGATGTGCTGCAAAGTAATTTAAAACCATATAATAATAAATATTTTTGTATTAAATATCTTCGGAAAGAACTTTATTGTAAGGAATAAACTGTCGGTAGTTACAAAGGCAAAGAAGACCTTGATTTACTGACTTTAGTTACTTTATATCATATCATATAATTATTGATATTATCCATTCTGCATAGCCCAATAAATTCTCAGTTAATGGAAGTGGGCGATTATACTGCTAATCACTATTATAATTTCTGTGAAATGGCAAGATTATTTTTTGCCGTTCCTTACATCCAAAAGGCTTAAAGTGTTAAAAACTGTACGTTATCAAAGTTTATCAACGTTGCATAAGTATCATCCTACTTATATTTGCACCTACTTATACAAAAAACTTTAAACTACTTCAACAACAACTAAAACTATAATTTAAAAAAAAAACAAAAAAATACACCTACTTTATCAAACATTGGTGAAAATATAAATTAACCTCGGAAAAAAATTCTGACATTGTTTCGTTATCAAACTTAATTACTTTTCGGTTAGATATTTTGAGCCTTTCCTATGTGTACCTACTATTAGTTATTCTAAGTTAATTAATTATCTAAATTTATTGCTTTGTCTAATTTCCACGCACATTAGGCGAATAGATTAAAATTGGAAAAACAAAGGAACACTCCCCTTTTTTCCAATGATTACGAAGTTAGAAAGTTTTCAAGACTGAAAGTTTGCAAATCTTTATTGGTCCTATCATCTTCAATGGTTCTGTCATTTTGAGAACTCTTGGTACAAATTATAATTACTCATTACAAACAGTTGCCAATAAGTTTATTAATCTACATATATCTAAGGATACGTAAGGATGAGTTTTACCATTTTAAATTTGGGTTGTTATAGAAATATTCTATTTATAACAAGTTTTCCGGCCAATGATCTAAAAATAGTAATTTACGGTCATATAAAGTTAATTTAAAAGTAATAATGATAACGAATTACCTACTCTGTTCTCGTATCGATTTAAAAATAGCTAAAACTTTAGATCTTCAAGCTTAATTCCCAATTGTCGACAACCTGTTATCGTCCCACTGCTGGACATGGGTGTCGTCTAAGCGCGAAAGGGATTTAAGGCTATAGTCTACCGCGCTAGCCAAGTGCGAATTGGCAGATTTCACACAACTTTGTTAGAACTATCAGTGTAGGTTTCGCGAAATCGTCTTTCACCGTTATAGCAAGTGATAATTAATTTCTAATATACACATAACTTTACAAAATAAAAGGTGATTCTTTCTCCGGAACCCTACCCTGAATACCCTATTATTGGAGCCTATTCTCTTTTCTACTATAATCAGCTGGCGATATCGGTAGGATTATGACCGATAGTAGTCGTGTCTAAACATTATTACCTAAAATATATACCTATTTGTTTGAAGCTTTTAGCTTTAAATGTTTTTTATAAATTTGTAAGAAAAGAAAATGTACAAATTCCAGGGACTCACTTCCAGGAGTCCAGGGTTTGAATACCAGAGAAATTAGTCTGTTTTTTCCAGTTACGTAGTACCCTTAAGATTTAACAGTGAAAAACAATTTCACAGTGAAAGGAACAAATCTGAATGTTCCCTAAAAGAAAGTTGTCGTTCTGATTGAACAGTGTGAAGCCTAAGAATCCGTACTAGACTGATGATGAACTAAACCTTTCTCGTCCTAAGAAAAGACCATCGCCCAGCAATAGGATAATTAGAGGTTGGTATAGTCAGGAATTATTTTATTAACATTATTATATTAATAACATCGGAACATTTCTCGAGTCTATTAAACATATCTTGCACTGTCAATGTAGAGATTATGTTAGAGTGTAAATGTAGAGATTAATGAGATTAAGGACGGATTATGACGTAATCGATATAGAAGATGCTATGCAGATTATATACTGAATACTGACTTAATGTATGAAATTACATAGATATATTAGCCATACTTATTATTTTGTATACACAATATAGAGTACGTGTATACGTACTTGCGATAAGTTTATACTATTAAGACTTAGCTCTACATAAGTAGAGTTATCTTCCGGTACCATCTGCATTAAGCAGTTAAGATATTTTTATATTTTTGGTCTGGAAGAGGCATATTGTTAAATTTCCCCACCTTTGTAGGTTTCCCTACGTCTAGTTTCTTGACGTTAATTCAAAATACTTTGGTATGCAGATATATGCGTCATATCACTATTTGCCATGTAGCATAAGTAAGGCATTTTCGTACATTTGTGTGATTAAATATCGCTCAACATAATATACCTACATAGATAAACTAGTTTGTGGATGTTTTATTACTAGTTGATAATTTTAATTAGTCTAAGGTGTAACCAAATCTACTTTTATGTAGTATATACGAATGTACGTATGTAGTAAGTTGACTATCGTAGATATACGAGTATATGTAGGTACCTAGTGTGTTATAAGTTTTTCAACTATGTGCCAAATGTATATAAACTTATTTGATATAACATAAGTGATTCAAGTTCTTGCTTCCAAACTTTTGCTGCGGCTGTTGGGCTGGAAAGAAAATTGGGTTTCCCTGAAGGAATCTGGTCAGATTCTAAAGTTTCTACGTCTACTTTAATGACTTACGTCCTGTTGGTTAAAGAAGTCATCTTGGGCCTCCTCGCTCGAGCAGCCCATGTCCTGCAGGAGGGGAGTCACGTGTCGCTCCCAGTCATCCATTATCAATTTAACACCTACAGCTGAGAACGCGAACGAGTAACACAGCTCAACAATCTTCACTAACAAGAAACTACAGTCATTTTAGTCTACCACTGATATCCAGTTTCCTTCGTGCGAAACTTCGTCGACCGCATTTCGCGCCAAAAACTTCGAAGGCTTCTTTCTACTTTTGGCCTGAAAGTGGCGGGAAAGGGCGCGATAGTACGCGACACTCAGCTGTCACAGAGTCGAGTGAGAGAGAAAAAAACAGCTGCGGCCGCGGGCGGATCACGTGCCCGCTGTTACCGGCGCGCATTCAAAAAACGTACTAGGAAAAGTCGGTGTAAACAGCGTGAAACAGTCAGTGTGGCGAGTCGCGGGATCCCGGCCGCCCGTCGACGCGACCGGAACAGGAGTGTGTGGCGGCCCGCGAGGCCGAACGCCCTCTGCGTCGCGCCGCCTCGCGCCCGTCTCACTTCCACTGCCTCCGTCTATATCATCATGTCCCTTTCCCGCAGCTCGGCGCCTCACGCCTCCCATGGGCGGCAGCGATTTCCCGCCGTTCGTCCGTGGCCGCAACATGGCCGTACCTCCGAGCGACCGCTCACCAGCTTTAAACATGACCATCCTGGACCTACAATACCTATGCAGTTTAAAGTGGACTAAATATATGGATAACGCTTCATCTTCTCGAACACAATAAAACATTATACACAATCCAGTTTCTCAGTGCAAGTTCACTAAAGTAACTCGACCTATCTTATTTCAGAGAAATCGCTTTAAGTAAAACTCTCGAGTCCATCCAAATACATTTATAAGTATTAAGGTATTCATCGAGACAGATACATGTATGTTTATACGTATTACAATTAAAAATATACACATACCTATTACTTATTTAGTCTTAATTATTGTGCTGCATCTAAATTGCTAATTCACTGATAATGGCTGTGGTAATGTAGCCAAATATGGTTCGCCATTATTACCGGATATAGGTAACATTTATCAATAGCTTAAAATACAACTGTACCAACGGCAGGATAAGAAATAAGTCATAATTGTACCAACAACGTGAAATTTAATATAATAAATGAATACTTTATTAAAGCAGGCAATTCATTTCTAATGCGCACTTACCGTTAAAAGGTGAAGAGAACTCTAAGTCAAGATAAACATTAGTTTTTAAAGCTGTAAAATCAGTTTTATTTTTAGTGTATTTGTGAAAGATATCGTGAATTAAACATGTTTCCTTAGCTGTTACCTTAAGATACCGCCTAATCGCAATTATCGTAATATCTGAATACTAAGTAGGTAGTAAGTACATAAATATCTTACTCGTACATGTTTTTTTTTAAAGTGCCTTTTGACGATCTACTAGTTCCTATGTTTCTCATGATGGAAAAGTTAGAGGACACGTCTAATGACTTTCGGAACAAGTTAGTACTCATCTGTGTTACCTATAAATAAAAAAATAGAAACCTATATAATTTTTGAAGATCATTTATCCAGGATACCCCATGATCTTGTGCACACTAGAGTTTTTCCTTCGTTTCATATGTGTATTGCAAACTGTCTCTTTATCTAGAAGAAAGGACAGCCAAACAAGCAGACGTATAGATACGCGAGCAGTAACTAATTATAAGAATTACGTTTTTTAGATTTAGTTGTACTACTTTATAAATTAGAGACAGTTTTCTTTTGCCTGAAAACTGGCGCTGGATGTGCAGGGACGAATTTCATACTTCCAAATTACGTCTGTACACTACTCAATATATAATTTCTACACTTTTCAAATAAGAATATACGTATGTATAATGTATGTATCTACTGTCTGCAATTGAGTAAAATAATTTCTAATGAGAGGTGTACATAAAACCTTTGTCCAAATGTGTTAACGGTAAATGAAGAGCCCGATATATATTTTAAAATATGTGAATTTTTTATCCGGATAGGATAGGATGTACATATTATGTGTCTAAACATCATAGAAAAGCTAGTTTTTATGAATAGAAATTCCCTTAAGCCATAGAGTGACATTCTATAGAGTGTGAGTCTTTCGATTTAAAAAAGAGATGTGGGTCTTTGTCTCCCTTTATTACTGAAACTGGTACACTTTAAAGGGTTCCAACCTTAATGTGTTACTTTAAATGCGTTAAGAAGACCGTCCGATGATGAGTGGCGAGTACTACTTCACCAATCCCAGGTTACTTTGAAAATCTCCTTTAAAACCATTTATACCGAACCCGTGGGAATTAATGAATTGCTCACTTTTTAAAGTAGGTACTCAACAACCTTTGCTAAAAATATCTTCAACCTCTTTAGCATTTGTGACTCCACAAAGTCGCTCATCGCTTAACATTTTTTTATTGTTTTGTCATCAAGCTTAATTAGTACTTTCTAAGTTTTTCAACTTTTACAAATCTATTTTGAAAACATTCATTCCTCTGCTTCTCGTCTACTTCAGTGGTACTGAAAACTTCCCAATTTTTTTTAAATACTTGGCTACTTTCGTAACACTATGGACAAATCTTCGGATACTAAGCACAAGTAATCGTAGAGTATAATTTTCTATATTTTGAGTATTACCGTTTTATTATTATTTATTCCTGGTTCACTATTTCAGCTACTGAAATATTGAAGCGCAACCGATACACCTATTTCATATCATTAGACAATCCAATGCAGTTCTTAGATGTGCGCTTCTAATATTAGAAATTACGTACATAATATGTTATGTTATGTAGGTACTAGCAAAAAAATCAAATCGCACTTTCTGTTGTACTTCTATCAGATGTTTGTTGAGACATGCATAGATGATCTTCACATATTTAATTCTCGAAAAAAGCGCGTGATTCAATCGAGCATATACGTAAGAACATATCCATTAAGGAGGAACCTACTAGAAATATATACTTACGATAGTAGCGTAATTCATCCTCATTGTTACTCTAAGTGGTTCTATAATGATTAAGAACAGTTATTTTAAAACGACCGTAGCCTTCCTGTTTATTCAATATATTAACGTCATCAGGCACTTTTAAGGCTTCCGCTCTATTTGTATCTAATGCACTAATGTGAAAGCCCGCGTTGAGACTGAACGATTGAGAACACGTACATTTTCCACGTATTGCACATTTAATACCCTTTCGTTGTTGGATTAAGGCTACCTAGACAATAATTATGAAGACTTGTATTCGTAGTCCATTTAAATAAAGTTATAATTATGGATTTACCCATTTGTGTTTTGTGAAGTGTAAAAATCGTGGCAAAGAGCTCACTTCATAATGCTAGATCACCACAGGTACCGATTATTAAAGTAAATGTAAGCAATATTTTACACATATTTTTATATTACATGCGGTTCACCTAATGCGAAGTGGCGAGTGCCGCCCTTGGACATCTGGAAACGACCCCAGAAAAGATAGTGAGTACAATATATGAGTACAATCTCAGGTAGGCTATAGGTGCCTTTCGCTCCCTAAGGGCAAAGTTGGAACGCCTTGGATAAATACCCGTCTTTATTACTACATTCCTTAAATCGGAATACAGCAGCGCTTAACACTGCTGTTATAAGGCAGAAAAAAGTATGGCGGTGGTGCCTACGGAGTAGAACCAGAAAGTGTTCTACCACCTTTTAAGATTTTTAAGGCTTTCAAGATGAATTATTATAACTAAAAATATTTCTGTTATATTACTGTTCAAAAACGATAGTAGATAAGGTTATTGCCGATCTAAAACGAGGTTTTCCAAATAAATC
>DWRA01005170.1:0-10134 GCA_018250295.1 Spathilepia clonius
CACAGCAGCGCTAACACTGCTGTTGTTAGGTAGAAATAGGTGTGGCGGTGGTGCCGCCGGAGTCGAACTACAAAGGGGTCTACCACCTTTAAATAAATAAATTAAAGACACAAAATTAATTTAAAAATATAAATGCATAGTATGTAAAATGAAAATGTATATAAGATCGTGCAAAGGGAAACCTATTTACAAATTATACTTGTGTAAATGAGAACATACTTTTCAATTCCCCTTATTTGTTTTAATGTCTGATTAAATGTTTTGTTGATCAACTATTTGGTAGTTTCTCTCACTTTCTTTTATAAAAAAACAACTACTTGTATTATTAGTACTATGTTTCAATGTGTTAAACATTTCCAAGTAGTTTACCTATATTTTGTATACATGTTACTTTTGATCTAAAATAGGAATATTATTGCTGTGGAATAAATAGGAATACGGCCAGGCAATCAAGCCGGGAAATTAATTCCGACTCCCGTCCAGCGCCGCGCGATCAATGTGTGTTGATTATGTATCGATTTTAAATATTGGATTTAAATCCAATTGCCCACCTCATCAACGGTACAAATTATTTGAATGATAATTTTCACGCGATGAAAATAAATACCTTAATTCGTATTTATTCAAAAGATATTTGTTATTTTACGCAAAAGATATGTTTGTTAAAATTTATTGAATTCGTTTACAATTTATGTCGGTTGGCGATTTAAAAACCTCACTTATGTGTTGAGATAATTTATCAATATTTGTACGTAACTTTGGAAAAGTAAGTTATGACGGCTAAGCATTAACTTACTTCAAGTTCCATGTAACGTTTCATTGACAGACGATCAAATATATCGAAGAGTATATGTTAAAAATGCCTTTCTTTACGTGTCGTTCAAATGTTTATTCTTACGGTGTTAAAGCTATGTTATTCAAATGCATATAATATTTTCTAATATTCTGCGTTTTGTTAGTAACTGTGACTCGCGATTTCTTCCTCATCCGCGCCTGGACGTGGAATAGCTGTTTTGTTTAAAAACTCACGAGACTGCAGTTTTGTGCGATCACATAACCACCGCGGTTAAATAGTAATCGTAGGTCGAAAATAAATGGACCATTTACACTACGAATTTTATACTATTTAAAAACTCATATACTCATATTAGATAAATTAAATCGCAGTATCTATATAAGACATGAGTATGTGAAAGGGACTAATCTCTTCCTCTAATCGTTGCGGGAACGTATTCTCTCACACGCGGGAGCTGTGTGGGAACGGTCGGGATTAGATAGTACTGCGGCGGGCGACAGGTGGCGCACCGCGTGTCTTACTGTCACCTTAGTTTAAATTGCGAAGCTTCATTATTCTAGTGGCTGAACACGTTTACCGGCTTAGGTAATATATTTAGTTGGATTTGTACGTAAATATGCAATTAATTAAATAAAGTATGTTTAGTATAAAGTAGGTTGCCATTTGTCTTCTGCACAGATAATCCCAAGTTTGATTACTTGTTAGGTATCAAAATAATAAATATGGGCATTGTTATGAGAGTGGTTTTTAGTATTTTCCTAAGTTTGTCCAAAATACTCATAAATCACAATAAAGGGAATCGTATTTACAAATGAATAAAACATAATTATTTATCCGTCTGCCAGGAACTTATTACGATGAATTCTACGTAAAATTTAATTATTAAATACAAATTAACATTTCAATTCGGCGTTATTGCGCGATAATTTAATCAATTCATATTTACGAGAGCGTTGATTAATATGAATAGAGACATTTAAATGTTTCATAATAATTGAACTCGGGCTTCATAAATAAGAGGCATCACGAATTAAAACTATGTATTAAAAACGAGGTGAAGGTCCCCGGTAAGCGCTGCTCCAGTTTTTTCTTTGAATTTTCAAGCTAGTGCCTCACAATTACGTTTTATTTCCTTACAGCCATAAAACAATGGACGGGCGGCCGTTAAATTAACGAAAACACTTGGTTCTTAAATGATAAGTCTGAAACGGAGTGCGGATAAAGTTTTTAACCTTGCCCTATTTAACTATATTTGCTTCTTATTGTGCATTTATATCTACAGACGTCGTACGTGTCAGACACAGCTCGGGATAACACAACATCATGTAATCGTATACAATATATATGAATGTATGTTAATGACCGCACAAAAGTGGACCTAACAAAATACTATATAGATAATGAGGTTTTTTTGTCTGAACAAATAAACATGCTTTAAGAAGCTTATATGTTCGACAATGAAGCCGGTAGGTAGATAGGATTTTTTGGCTGCATATTGGATTTCCGGTTTTCACTTTTGGGCACGAGTGTCTCTTTACTATTAGTTGAGGTTTGAAAAATTTTCAGAGCATATTCTGATAGACACAGAAAGTGTACAAACTATATATTGACAGAGCTGCAGAAAGGGTATTTAAGATTTGATTGAACATAAAAAAACTTGAAATGACGATAAAAACTTCTTTCATTAATCCATTTGTAAAAAAGACAAGTATTCTATTCAAACCGATGAAATTTATTTTCTGCGCCATAAAACAACATAACGACAGCTATAAAACGAACAAAAAACTTTGGAAACTGAACGTACTTTTTATCATAAAGAATGCAATGTAAAATGGCTTCATTTCTATTTACATCTCGTTCCTTTGCTGTAATGTGCAAGTGAAAAAGAAATATAGTACATGAGACACTATTTTGACTAGTTTATTTACTGAAACAAATTTATATTGTTATTTGTCTGCGGCGGCAGGCGGAGGGCCGGGCCATCAAAATCGTTCCTCATTGTTACAATTTATTCAACAGCTTGTTGAGGGGCCCGTCCGCCTTTGTTCGCTAATCTATTTGTTGTTCAATCCTGTAATCTTCATGTTTAATTTACAGATTAGCGAACACAAACATAAAATTGAGACGTATTTATTCAGGCATTATTATAAAACTTTCATTCCAAATTTCTTAAATAAAGTGAAGTCCTGGTGTATGTTTTATTAAACCTAACATTACTATAAAGTATGTAGTTCATCCATAGTGGGCATGGATTTCCTCTCTGAGTGAGAGGGATTTTGGTCCATCGTACTAGCAAACTGCGAATTATGATAATTACTTTTTAATACGCACAAAACTTCAAAAACTCAGAGGTATTTGAACATTAATGGAAGGTTCGGTATTTCTTTGATTCGAACCTTGGACTGTTTGATTTGGAGGACAAGTTTCAATCACTAGGTTGTTACCACTATGAACTGTTTAATGGCTTCCTGAGTGGTTTATTGAAATTAGTTTAATTAGATTTTAATATTTACACAAACGCAAATACGCAAATATTATGAGTACCTAGTCTCAGTGGCCTATACTACATTGTTCATACTGTTAGTAGAGACTTCATCCTTTCTAAAACTTGTGAAGTGTCTGTGGATGAGTAGTAGAGGATCTATGGATCCGGTACTCTATACCATCTTCAGTATCGATGCTCTGCCTGAATTTCTTCTTAGTTGCAGCTGATCTGTCATGAGTCTCACCACTAGCATACACTAATACTATACCAGGGGTAGCCAACCCCTCCATCGCGATAGATCAGTCGAAGTCATTTTTTTTTACCAACCAACATTCCTAAGGGACAACTAATTCGCAATTGGTACATCATATAGCCTTATAAGTAACTAAATAGAATCTCGGATACAATAAAGTTGGCTACCTCTGCACTAAACGCTACGAAACACACTATAAAATCAATAGAACACAGTAAGATCTCACCGTTCCCTCTGGAACTTGAGCGTCTGGACCCGTTGCGGCAGCTTCTGGCGGAAGGTCCATAGGTGGAGCTGGTCGTCAGCACAGGCGGTCACGATGGCTCCCTCGTTGACCAGGAAGCGCGCGTGCAGCACCGCCTCGCCGGTCTCGTGGCGCACGTGGGCGTCCACACCGGGACCGCCAAGTCTACACGCTGGTTAAGGATCTTATCATTGATTATGAAGCATCCGAAGAAATATCCGATTCAGTACTATTATGTAGCTTTCCTTCTTTGGTATATAAAAAAATCGTTTCCGTATGTTTGTATACGGCAAATTCTAAAAGTGGACGATGAATTGCCTCTAAAACTTTCTGTACAAATGCTTAGATGTTTTATATAAAGTAGTGAATATTAAAAAAAACAATTCATGGAAGAGCGTACCAAAGTAACAAAAATATAGTAAAAGAGAAACATATAACCAAATACGCACCAGATATATGTATATAGGTTTTATCTCGAACTGCCCGCAGGAACGGAGCAATATTAAACCTAATGATTAATAGCAGATTAAGCCGCAGCGAAGCGTGCAGGCGTGATATGTGTATATGAATATATAAACATATTATTGTAAGTTAAAAACAGTCTAGAGATAACTAAAATATTATATTGAACACAATTAAAATTGCACAATAAAACAAGATTTAATATAAAATGATACTACTTAAAATATAAACAAAAGACTGACGAAATTCGTCGCAAAATGTATACGTTTATGTGACGTTTGCTTACAATAGATATTAAAATGTATTAATTGTTACAAGCTAAAATGCAACTAAACATTCCAATTTCGAATTCCAAAATTTAAATCCGAATGAGAAGTGAATATTATTTTTAATTCTCAAATTCGAAAATTTAAATAGAAGTGAGTATTCTTTTTTAATTCTCGCATTTCTATCCCGTGAATTACTTGCCGAAATTCGGATCGTATCTCCGGCTGGCGGTGCAATATGTTCGGAGCTTTCGGATCTCCCGCCTCGCTTCCATTACGCTAATGCTGCGAAATGGGATGTTTGCTGGAGCATCGCGCCAAATTGTGAAATTCAAGCTGTCAGCGCAGCTGCCTGAAGTCGTGACTTCAGCTTCAATTTAATCTGTTTACCGTATTTTCGTAGGTGTTACGTGTTTTGTAGTTTTGTATTGCCCCTGTGATTTACATTAAAAGGGTGAAACTATTTTTAATTCTGAAGACATTTTCTCTAAACATTACACATGATTAAATAAAAACTTTTGCATGTGATAATGTTGTACATGAATTGTTTTAAAAGATATTTATAAACAATACATCCGATCAATTCTTTTTATATTTGGAGAATAGATATTTATTTCAAAGGCAGCTTCAATGCATAACAATCACGTTACCCGCTGCAATTTACAAAGAATATGATGGTTTCAAATAGAATTGTATCTATTTATGAGCGTCATATTTTATGTATGAACAATCTATTCGAAACGCGAACGAAATTTTATAAGGTAATGTTTACAGAGTAAATTTAAAATGTAATTTCCACAGATTAAATAACTAACTCCATAGACAAACACAATAACTATGTTTCATTTAGTATTTGTACACGTTAAATTAAAATTAACGGACACATATAATTACTACTAGTAATGTGTGTGCATAATCCATATGTAGTTTTCTGTGCTTAGTTAAACGTGTTGCAATAAAATGAGGCGTTTGTTAAAACGACGCCGCGTGGGTTGAACAAGTGTTTACTGTAGAATGTAATCTTATTAACCGTACAGGTATTTACATAATATTCGGCGTTTTATAGTGTGTTTGGGCTTTATTCATATTTTTCCACTAGCGAAAATTACATGCTACGTAAAGTTAAGTTCGTTATGTTTTCGATTTTATTCAGTACAGGCTACAGCGCGGCAGCACAACATTATATTACATGCTTTTATATAACTTGCTTTGTTAGTTCGTATGTACATAAATGAGATTCAAATCGTGCGACTATATTTTAAATCAGTTAACCCTTACCGATTGAGCTGAAATTTTACATATACAGTTTGGTTTAAATGACAATGAATTGTTTAGTGATAGCATTCTATATCCAATATGGCGGACGCCTGAAGATGGCAGTGCAAATATTTGTTAAGCACCCCCACGATATGGTTATCAAATAAATTTTTTATTCAGAATGAAATACGTGAAATAAAATGACTACTAAAAACCTTGCATTAAAAAACTTTTTTAATATATATTTATCTATTTATTTTATTTTAACAAAGAAATCTTGACAACTTTTTCAGTAAACGAAGCTTGTGTTGTACCTCATAAAGACTTGTATATACAAGTTAAAATCGTATTAAAATCGGTTCAACCGTTGCAAACAGTACCCTTCTGGAAGCATAACTTTAATAAAACAAATACACAGGTATAAAATTAGATTTTTATAGAATTTAATAGAGTTTTATCAAATAATTTCAAAATTAATCCCAAAAGATATAATGTTTTCAAACACAAAGATCAGACATATTAAAGCAATTTTCAGTCCAAAATCACAAGGTCATATTTTCCGAACTTGGAATATGATATGTTAGGAACAGCTCCTTATCGCTACCGCGGACCTCTATAATCGAGGTTATTCTTGCGTTGAATATGAGTTATGGTCCTCTAGGGTCAGTTTAGACCTTAGCCCTACCCTTTGTGCCTCGTAGTAATCGTTTGACTTTTGCGTTTATTCTTGTGCGTCTACCGCAAGTATAAAAGTATTTGGTGGGATCTATACACATAAAATATAGGCGACGAAAAGATAACCTCCTTCCTTCGGAGAAGAAAGTTGGTTAAAATTAAAATCTGTTTGTAATAACCAAATAACTTCTTGTTATTAAATGCATATGAAAGTGTACAAGGTACTTATAACATAAACATTTTTTTTTAATCTATCTGTCTATTTATTGGGACTAATCTCCGAAACGTCTGGACGGATTTTTAAGGGACCTGGTAGATAGCTTAATTTATAGGAATTAAGGATACTTTTATTTTAGAAAATTTTTTAGACTTTGCGTAAAAGCCAAGTGCGAATTAGTAGATTTCATCCAACTATGAGCTCTTTTATAAAGAACTTTTAGGCGTATTTCCTTATCATGTCTTTTCCACCTTTACAGCAAGTAATAATAATTAATTACCAATACGCGAATAATACAAAAACAACACAGGTGCCAGCCTGGGAATCGAACTTCGCAACCCTCGATTGAGAAGTCGAGTTTCAACTACTAGGCTATCACTAACCGGAGCAGTCACTACCCAATAATTTCTTAAGTTCTTATCAAGTTTATTTATTCACTCTTTTAAACAATACCCGCAGGTTAGTAACTTAATAATGAATGGTCATTATCTATCTGTTGACCTCGGGTGTTAATAGATATAATTATTTTATCTTTAATAAAAGGTGGTAGAACTCTTTGAGGTTCGACTCCGGTGGCACCACCGCCACATCTATTTCTGCCTAGTAACAGCAGTGTTAACTGTGGTAACTGTTACTGTCTTTTTTGGTTTGAAGGGTGTGTAAGGGAGATTGAGTTATCCGAGGCATTCCAACTTTGTCCTCAGGGGTAGCAACGCATTTGTAGTCCACCTCAGGTAGGATTCTAGTCTTATCTGGGGCAGATTACAAATGTCCATAGGCGGCAGATGCCACTTACCATCAGGTGGACTGCATGCTCGTTTGCTACTTCATCATATAAAAAAATAAAGTCGTACACATTCAACTTGTAAACTATACTCTAAAAACTAGCCGCTTTTACAAATTCGTCCACCTTAAGATGCTTTTCATGTTGGATATGAGTTACGGGGCGTTATATTATCCCTTGGGGCAGTTGGAACCCTTAATGTCTAAGCATAGGGGTCGTTGAAGTACAAAATTTATGAAGCAAGATCTTAGAAATTTGTTCATGTTACTCTTAAAAACTCAAATAATTCAAATTCAATTCAGAACCTCTTTTTGATTGTCAAATAGGTACTACCACTTTATTAGTTATTAAAAATTAATAAAAATCATAATAATTATAAATTAAAATCTGTATCGCTCAGTTTGTGGAGAATTAGAGAAAGTTTTTTGCATTGAATTAAAATATAAGGAGCTTTTGATGTGAAACATCTATTGGCGCGGGTATAAGCCGGATCGTTTGCGTGGCGACGCTTGCCGTGGCGACGGGACGCCACGCTATACTAAGGTATATTTAGTCTATGAATGTACGGTGTAGCGACCAGGGCGAACGTGTTTTTTAAATTTATTGCTTGGAGAATAAATTTAAAATCCAATAAAAACTCTTGAAAATATAAAAAATGTATATATCATCGACCAATTGTCACAGTAATACCGTCAGAGGAAACATCGAATATAACTATTACTGAAGTGACAGATGAAAAAGTTGTGGCAACTTTACTTTACTTTACAAAATTAATATCGAATTTTTGAATCAAATGTTTATTAAATAAAGTCACCATTTTCTGTAATAAATTCGTAATACTTCATTTTTTACATTATGATATAATTAGTTCCTGTATTAATACTATCGTTTATGTTTATTACTTATACGACCATGCAGTTTCACATCCGCCAGGCGTCCCGTGACGGTTCATTTTTTTATTAGATGGATAACCTTAAACCCTTTTCATCCGAGAAAAGATCCGAGCCAAGTCGGCCAGTAATCTGTAGATGTTAGTGTTCCTGACGATGCTTTCTTTTATCGTATAACCAAGTGATATGCAAAGGTCTAGGATTCAAATATCGAACCCCCGAATGAAAGACTGAGTTTCTAATCACTACGCTATCACCGCACAACTATAAAAGAAAGTAGACGGTATTAATAGATTCGCATCAATGAATTCGCATTACCCATTTAATACAGTGAAAAACATCAAACAGGAACTTAATTACTAAGTACAATTAAACGGATTCCGCTCGTTTGTACCGTACACGTGTTTGTTTGAGTGCCGAGCTCCGCGCAAACACGCCCGCTTTGAGCGCCCGTTTGCACTGTGCGGGATTCAAACGGGTTGTGTACGTTAATTAAAATTTAATTATAGGTACTCGGCGAAACGATGCGGTTTTATCGTGAACGTGGTCTTTGTGGTCTTATGGAGGTACTGTCGTCACACCTGTACCCTTCGTGTGAGTTTTTTTTACGTTTAGCGACTCGATCGACGTTAAAAAGACTATACTCGTATATTCTCCTAGCAGCGCCTCTCTGCGGCACGTATGGGAACTACAGATTTTGCTAAGAGAAGTATGGGCCAACGCGTTAACGACATTCGAGTCACTAAACGTAAAAAACTTATACTAAGGGTACTGTTTTAGCTATGAGAATAGAGAATTAAAGATGGTAGAACCCTTTGTAGTTCGATTCCGGCGGCACCACCGCCACACTTATTTGGCCTAATAACAGCAGTGTTAAGAGCTGCTATGTTCTGGTTTGATGGATATGCTAAGGGAGATAAACTTAACGAGACATTCCAACTTAGTCCTCAGGAGTAACAATGCATCTGTGGTCAACTTCAGTTGGGATGCTGGTCTTATCTGTGGTGGATCACAAATGTCCATGGGCTGCAGTTGCTATTTACCATCAGGTGGACGGTATGATCGTTTGCTACTTCATTATATATAAAAAAAGACATGTATTATAAACTCATCGTCTCCATATGAGGGTTACCTGTATCATGGGTACCAGGGATACAGACTTATACCTGATAATAATCAATCTATGCAAAGTTTAAGGTGGTAGAACTCTTTGTGGTTCGACTTCGGAGGCACCACCGCCACACCAACCTAAGGTGTTAGGTCTAGGTTTAAAAGGTGTGGTAATGGAAACATGAATATACAAGGCGTTCCAATTTTGTCCTCAAAGCAAAGCATATGTGATGGACTTCAGGCAGGACTCCAATCTTAATTTGGGTCGATTACAGACAAGCGGCAGTGACCACTTACCATCAAGTGGACTTTACTTTTATACTATAAAAAGAGCCAAAATACAAAATTTCACACTTATAAGTTCTAATAAATTACCTTAATATTGTTTCAGCCACTAAAACATAAAACAAGTATTATGGTAATATTTCGGTCTGAAAATTATGGTCTCCATTAAAACTTCATCATTCATTCGTTTTATCATTTATTTTACAGCTACGACTCATTTGCAGCAATGAATGAATGATTATTATCGGTCATCAAAGTTTAATGGACCGGGTGACGGACGGAACCGTGTCATTTTGTGTGATCCGATCCGATTAATCTATCCGGTCTTTATCTGTATCTATCTATATATATAAAAATGAATGTTTGTCTGTATGTCATCGATGAACTCAAAAACCACTGTACCGATTATT
>DWRA01005171.1:0-10134 GCA_018250295.1 Spathilepia clonius
GGGCCGCGAATGTAATGCTCACGCTTCTCGTGACCCGGCACCGAGCGTCCAGAGGAACGCCGCGGAGTTTTAGTCGGTAAGAGTCAGACGTACCCCGTTAGCTCCCCGGGCGAAGGGATCCATGAGGATTTGTCCTCGTAAAAAAAAGGCTTGATAAATTAAAAAAAAAAAACTGCAGCAAAACATTTTATTTACTTTTTGTGTAATTAGTACATATAAATAAAACTACTTTTTATTTAAATATCAACATACAAATATAGGTGTCCGTGCGTCGCGCGTGCGGGAGCTTGCGGTCGTGTCGCCGCACCGGCCCCTAGCCGATCAGAGCTGTGAAATAAACATTGTTATTAATAACGCATAGTGTAACATTCTATTGTAGAAGAGTAAATAAATCGATTTGGTAGGACGTAGGGTTGTGTAGGATTCAGTAAATAAAAATTACACTTTCTGCATAGTGTTTAATTCGTAGCACAGTAAAGTTGTTTTCAAGATTGGACTGAATATTAAAATTTAAGTATTTTTTTGCGGTTTTTTCAATTATCAGCATAACAATAAATATACATAATAATAATAATAAAATTAATTAAAACGTGTTTAGTGTTTGTACATGAACGACAGACAATATTCATGTAGATTTTTCTATATGCTTTTTTAACTTTATAGTAATGTAAATGTACCTAACAGTACCGTAATATATACAACGCTATAATTGGTTCAATCAACGAGTCCTATGTCAATAATGAGAATCCACATGAGGAATGGTTTCATCCGCACGAGAATGGATTCTGAACGTTTCTTTCGAACAGGTCGTCCTGAAAGTGAACAAATTGAATTCTGAGTTTTATATAGCTCTATATAAGTAAAACTAAAATGATGTCTGTGCAATCGCGGACCAATAAGCTGGCAAGTCTGGCGGAGAGCCAGCAGCTCGCAGCTGACGGGTGTTCTACCCTATGCTGGGAGTCATAACCGAATAATTATAGTATTTAAACTTCGAAAGCAAAACCTAAGGGCCCAAAGTCGAATAAGTGATTAAGGGCTCCAAATAGCTTTGTTCTGTCATTAGTTGGTACTCTGCAAACAGTTCCCTCTTTCTAAGTACCATCCCAAAAACGGCTATAGTTACAAAATTCAAGGATAAAGTTTCATTACGATAAGATATAGTGTTTCTTAAACGAATTGGCGAAGCTGCTATAGACGTAAATTGTACTTGTCGCACAGGAGATCGGTCGGCGCATAAAAGAATAAACTATCATTTGTGATAGTCTGCCGCTCCCCAAATAATACTGAAGCCGGCCCGCCAGCTTGAGAAACCCCTCGAGCTAGTACACATGTGTGGCAGCCGTCGCGCGGTACTGACCGGTGCCGGTGACGTTGGCGACGAGTCCGGCGAGGTCGGCCAGCGCGCCCAGCGTGTCCAGCTTGTGCTCGATGTGCGCCAGCGCCAGCTCCGCCAGCAGCGACGTGCCGTTACCGCTGACAAACACCATCAGACGTAGTAGAGTGGTATGGATAATATTGTTCTTAATCCGGAGAGACCAGGGTTCTTATCCCCGGCAGCAGAGTTCATTTCCCGACGTTACGTTGCACATCTGTATTATCTTATCGATCAAGGCGGAACATATCGGTGGTAGAACCTTTTGCGGTTCGACTTTGGCTACACAACTGCCTCCACATATTTTTGCCTAATAACAATGCTGCTGTATTCTGGTTGGAATAGTGCGGTAAGGGAGACTTACGAGGCATTCCAACTTAGTCCTCAGGAGTAGAAACGCATCTGTGGTCGATTTCAGTTGGTATTCTAGTCTTATCTGGGGTGGATCACAAATATCCAAGGGCGGTAGTTGCCACTTACCATCAGGTGGACTGAAAGCTCGTTTGCTACTCCACTGTATAAAAAAACCTCTTCCTTCGTATGTTACATGTACGCGAGGTAGATTAAATTTTTTTTTTCGGCTCTGAGGACTACGTTGATGGGCTGACAATATTTATATATGTATTTGTATTACCACCCCCTGTCAAAATAAAACAGCAATTTACACAGTTTTTATAAGATGGAAACAGTTGTGGCAGAGGTGCCACCGTAGCCAAGTCGCGGAAAGTTCTGGAGCATTTTCCATGGTTTTGGTTTATAGTAACGTTGTGTGTAATATTGTAAGCACAGCAAGCAGTCGAAATGATTAATACTTACATATCAAAAAAATTACTCAGAAGTCCGAGACCAAGTGGAGCGCCCTCGCCCGCCACAGCCCACTGTTGGACAAACAATACTCTTGTATATTTGTACAGAACATTACTTACTTGTAGATAAATTACACAAAATCTACCTGCGCTGTAGGAGCAACAACAAATTTGTATCAAATTTCCAATGCAAAGCTATATTAAATAAGTTCTTATTTAAACTGCTTTGTTAGTGAGGACATGTTCGGGGATTGAATCTTGGAAGCGATTTTATATCATTTAACTCCTACGAGCTGAAATGAGCGTCAAGTTGTACTTGCTTATTCTTGTTTAGAAGCTTGATGTCTAGCGTAATCTTTATAAAAAGTACTGCTAGTTTTTATTTTTCGTTCGCCTGTATCAACATAGTGACACAAAGCACTCTTTACGAAGTTATTTTAGCGCCATGTACAAAATATTTGTAACCACTTAACATCAGGTGGACTGTAGACTCGTTGGTACACGTCTGCTAGACATAGTACCTGAGGCCCTGACGACATTCATGACGAGAGTAGCGCTAGTCAATGTCACCTCTACGCGAAATAACTTAATTAACCTAATGCTACACAACATTTCGTTACATTCATTCTGTGTCATGAGAAAATATGAATGAATCAAAAACTTACTAGTGATAAAATCAGGGGCACGCAGGCGACGGAGGCGACCGACACGACACGACGCGACGACGACATCTTGTGTTTACGACGCTAACTGCGATATCACACACTTTAAATACGGACGCAGATAAAGCTGTATTCAATGCATTGTGTACTGGAACTTTATACTAGAAACGATTCACGTTTCTGCTTATAATAATTATTACATTTTTAGATATAAACTCCTCGCACCCCGTCGTGATAACCTTCACGTGCTAGCAAATTTTACAGAAGAGTCAAAATGAGACAATTTGTACGTTATGTTGTATAAGATTTCTGAGTTATAAAATTATTAGGAATGATGTGGTAAGGTGAAGATCCAGTTTGTGACTCCCGTTACGTTTGGGATATAAATATGTTTTTATTTATGCATCACATACGACTTTATGAGTTTACAAATAACATACAGACTTTTTTATATTATCTATCTATAAATAATTTCAATTATTCTAACTAAACAATAATACTCACTGTAGTATGTAAGAGGGTGGATACAATTAAACGACAGCATTAGCATGAGAATACGTCGTTTATACATAATTAAGTGATACTATAAATAATGATTATTGAGTGGACTAGTTCGGCCTGCTGTTAAGGTTGCCCGCGGTCACGTACAATTTTATTTTTCTTCTTTTAAGTTGTTATACGTAGAGAGGGAGAGAGAGTGTCACTTGAAAGCAGCATAATGCTTTTTCCTTACGTGAAATTTCTATTAATCGATCGATCGATCCATGCCAAGTTTTATAACTCCATAGAACGTAATTCCTAAAGAAATGACTGCACTATCTAGTAAAATTACACAAAAAATAATCTTTTCGTATAAATGACAGCGTCGACATTTTGCAGCTCCTATCAACTAGTCAACCCAGAATCCGTTCCCTACGGTCTGCTATATTCAGAACTGGTATTATTTCAAAAATAATTTGATAACACAGACATATGTCTCAAAACATATTAATTCGTAGATGGCTTTCCTACAATCAGCCCTGGTATACTTGACTCGAAAAGCGGCATTCATTGACGGAACGAATGTAAGGACGTTATACAATTACAAAGATATTGTACACACGGTACACCGCGGCACCGTCTATGTAGTCTACTACAATGCGTTGCTATGAAACTGATTTGTATAACAACGATGTACGAATAATGCGACCTATATTTTCTACGCGATGCATTTTATTCGAACGAGAAAATAGAAGGAAAAGTCAGTTAGTTTAAAAAGTCTGAACTCTATGGTAGTAGTAAATCTATTGCTTTCCCGTAGCTGGTCACGGGTTTCCCTTCAGAGTGGGAAGAGCTAAGGCCACTGCTCTGGCCAAGATTTGATTAATAGACGGTTTTAATTAACTCTCAAGAGTACCAATTTTATCTGGTTACAGCAAGCGCAAATTATTATCTAATGTGCACATAACATCCCCAGGACTCGAGCCTCATACTCTTTGATGGACAATCGCGAGTGCGCAAGTTTTCCATAGTTACCAAAAATAATAATTTAACTTGATTCCACCACTATTTATGTATGATAAAATCTCATCATGCATGTCATGAAGAAGTTTTAAGTACGTATATACTCAAATTTTCCTAGTATGTTTCTCATTAGCGCTAACAAGAGTTACATTGATTTATAGTATGCGTACGACAAAAACTAGATTGTAAACATATTGATCTAAGTCTTATCGGTCTTGTGTAGAGACTTTTACGACGAGACTAAAGGTCTCGTAGCATCAAGGAGTTGGAACACCTCTTGCAACTGTGTGTGTGTTTTAGCACACCCTTACACTCGCACACAGCAGTCGTAAGTAGTAGCGGTGGTGCCTACGGAGTCGATCCACGCAGGGTTTTACCATGTAATTGTACTTATAATACGATGTAGTTACAATCTATATTGCACCCGATAGTTCTAGAAACAAATGAGAATTACTAGCGTGCACTATTCGTTAAGTAGCGCGGCATACAGGCGCTACTATACTATCTGGTAGCAGTCGCATGTCGTGATCGTGAGGGTCGCGATTATCCCGCGTTATCTAAATCCCGCGTGGGGCCGGGATGGGGTGATCCCGGGGCGGGGGAGGACCGGCTCCATCCTTCAGCGTGCAGGCAGTAGCTGTCGCGGCGCGGCCGGAGACGCGTGTGTTGTGCGACTCGCCCCCGGGCTTCGTTCCGGTGAGTTATCACTTCAAACTGAATACAATCATGGTTTTTGTTAGTGCTCGCTCCCGATAAGGTCACATCTTAGCGTATTAATGTAAGTTTAATTCATAATAATGCGATATTTTGGCAGCTGCGTACAGTGCGTGCGATTTGGGCGGAATATTTGTTTTCTTCTGAATTTCAGTGACCGTGTCTGTATGTACAGTGTAGTATGATGCTGTCTTCATTCATCACCAGCGCATTACTGTTGCTCTTTTAGGAACGGTGCTCCTAATGAGAAAGGATTAACATCCATCATGTCCAAATGCGGGTTGGTAGACGTGTAGGACATTATGGAAATCCGTCAGGTATGTGGGACCTCATGACGTTTTGCTCCATACAAAAGGCAGTAATCATGAATTTGTAATATTCGTATTCTTTTTCAAAATCGTAACACTTTTGGATACGACCCTCGCTAGTGTGTGTTCATCGCACTGAACTATCAATATTATTATCATTTTATTATTCAAATATTTTTTATTTAATTAAGCTACATTATCTGTATGGGAGATGTTATACATATATGTAGTTCGTTTGGGAAAATGCAATTTTAATGGCGGGCAAGTGTGAGAGGGGCTCGAGCGCGCAGGATGGGCTGTACGGACGCTAGTACATGCGTATTATATATTTATTTGCTAAAAATGTGTTTCTTTTATTCACATGTTTCATTTCACTAACGTAGGACGTTTGTGCGAGAGAGCGGAGCAACAAAGTTTGAACACATTCCTTTTACGAGGAACTCCTTGGTGTTTTTGAATAACATACATATTATATGTACAAAAGAAAATGTAAATAAATATACCGGGGTCTGTGTGTGACGAAATCATGTTAACTTATAATTTAACACTCTTTTATTTATGTCTATTTTCAGAAAAAGTATATTATTGTACCTATGTACTTCGTGTTAATTAATTTGTTTATTGGATAATACTGTTCAGGGATCATCTAACTCGCGTGGTGAAGCAGTCACCATACTGCTTTTATATGTAGTGGCTTCCGGGTTCGATCCCCGGTCAGCCAGAAATCTCAATGATAAAAATAGATCTCTGTTCTGGGTCTGGGTGTATTTGTATTTGCGTGTATAAATGGCACCCACATCACACCGAATGTTGACATGAGTTTATAAGTGTGGAAACCATGATAAATGACCCGTCGGCCAGCGTGGTGGACTGTGGCCGCAAGCTTTCTCAGGGAGAGACTCGTGACCTACTTGTGTAGAGTAATGACTTGAATACGTTTGTTTTGACAAAATACAATATGACGATAGCCATGGCTAGAGGGGGAGGGGGGAGTAGAGTGCTCACCCTCTTCGACGTCTTAATAAACCATTTTCTTTGTTTGTTTCTTTCTTTGGTTATGAGTACAGGACGGATTGGCCGATTAAAAAAAATTGAGTGATAGCAAAGTACTTACTGATATTACCCAAAAGTTTCGCGCCGACTTACAAACTTACAAATTCAAACCACCTAAGTGCTTACAAGTAGTCAATGTCTCCGTGCTTCCGGCTATCATTTCTGATTCATTACAACCGGGCGAGCGGCTGCGTTCTGGATTGAAGGGTTTGGCAAGTAAGGAATACTAACAACATATGCGAACTTACTCATTAAAGGCAGCAACGACTTTGTGATTAATATTTTAAAATATAGATTAGTATGTATGCATGAAATCCGTGTGATGGTAAGTGGCTACTGTTGCCTGTGGACATTTGCAATCGACTTCCGATAGTGCTAGCTTCTCATACAAGGAGAGATTTAAGAGAGAGGTCCACACATTTTGATTGAAGATGTGTGGACCAGACCATATCCTTCATACCAGATTACGAAGTCTTTAACACTATTGTTACGGGGCAGAATTAGGGCTTCTACTTTTACAACGCTTATTCTATTACAGAAGCATGAGTACAGTGCTACACTCGTTCTGGAGGGAGATTGAAATAATATTTAAATGGCGAGGGGTCGCCGCGAGCCCTCGCAGCGCGACCAAACACACGAACCCCTTATAAAGCTGTTCAGTTAAATGTTTACGGCAAAATATTTTATACGTGAAGTGAGGGGACGAGATTGATTGTGACACACTTGTTATTGTTAAACGTTATGTGGTCGTATCATTATTGTGGGATCCTTTGACAGGTGGTAGAATGCTTTGTGGCTTCAATGCTACCACAGCCGCATCTATTTCTTGAAAGATATGTAAGTAGTATTCCGGGGTAGCAACATATCTGTGACCGAAATAAGGTAGGACTGTAATCCTATTTGGGACTGGTTACAGATGTCCACGAGCGGCTAGTCACTTACCATCAGGTAGACTGTATGCTCGTTTGTTTTTTATATATATTTTAAAGAAGAAAAAAAAAGAATGAACCCAACACTGTCCTATTCTCATACTTTACGGTCCTTAAAGTCACTACGTCGCCTGAGTGCCTGTCGGTGAAAATCACACATTTTTCAGAGTATCATAGAGAGCTCTCGACCAAATAGGTTTTCGATGTTTGCCTTCACTGAAACTTATGACCAGTTCAATACTCTTGTTAGAACAATTTAAGTGTCTGTCTATGATTTACTAATATGTAGAGTCAGCCGGCATACGTCTAAATATAGTGTTAAGTATTATATAATATATGTGACATTGTTATAAAGTTAGCTAGTAATAAGAATAGCTAATGATGCGAATGATCATAATTGAATATAGTTTAACATTGTCTCCGACAGTTCACTGCCCGGTCAGACCCGGTATAACGGTATAACGCGTATGTTCGTCAAATGTAAATTCAAGGTTTGAGTTTGAAGCTGTATTTAAAACTTGATACATTGATTTTGAATACGGTAGCATTGTTTTTTAAAGAAAAGGGATTTTTGATTTTCATATTGAGTTTTTTTAGTGCATAAAACAAGTTCGTAATATTGACAACTTCATGTCTTTCAAATAACACTACAGTAAACAGATTAACCTAGTTTACTTTAGTCGTGATATTCTTAAAAATAGATACATGAACGGATATATCATGATCAGAAGAGATTGCACATTTACTAGGAAAACAAGCAACTTTGCACAAGGCGTCCCACAGTTTATCTCACATGCGATAATGGATATCGCGCCTGGAGCGAGATGTGCGTCCCGCGGGATGGCCGGCGATCGATTCCACAATCTCATTGCAGATTGCGAGACATGTGGGCGCAGCGGCGGCCGGCGCCCGCGGCACCGCTGTCATGCCGTACACACACACATACACTTATCTGCTACGCGAACTTTTTTAATAATGTATCCGAACACCTGATGGTAACTCGCCACCACGCTAATGCACATCTGTGATCAATGGAATATATATATTTTAATAAGGTTGAAGTAACAAACGAACCTGCAGTTCACATAATCGTGAATGGTCACTGCTGCCAATGAACATCTGAATCCATCTCTATAATAGGTTTTACTGGAAGGATGTTCGTCTCGTATGTCAGTCTGCCGACATCTACACTCTTCGGATCTCTGGACTGTATGGGATTGGCGAAAAATGTCCCTGTTAATGAGCACCATGGGTGTCTATGGGCCACTGTGACAATTCTGGAGCAGGTGGGATGCACAGTCATTGGCTGCTTACATCGACTTGTTGGGTCTTTCCGCTACTCGTTAAGAGATGGCGCCACGCGACTCTGAAGCGCGCTATTAAAGTTTTTCAATACCTTTCATATATACAAGCTCCGAACTGAGACTTGAGAAGCATGGCCGCTTACCGGGTATGTCACCTAGCTCGACGGGAGATCTCTCTTTGCTAAAGATTTATAATAACCTAAGGGTATACTGCTTTCCCACATGACAGAAGTTAAGTCTGTTTTGGGACTAGCACCAATATATAATAATACAAGTGTTGCCGGAGCTGTGCTCAAAGCGTTACAAGTTTCAAGTGAGTTGTATCTCAAAGCGATCGATACGAGTGTGTGTGTGCGCGTCGGCAGCATGCTGACGATGCACCACACACACACACACACACACGTGACCAGAATACATCCGCTTTCCGAAATAAGGTATTTCTGGTGACTTTTTGATGTTTTTATGCTGTTTTTGGCGAAATTTATCAAAGTGCATTTGCTTTACTGACGTATGGGCACTCCGCGAACAATTTTGCGTTTTCTTTTCTGATCATTAAAAATAATATTCATTCCCAAATTCATTGTAATTGCTTATGCGAGAATAATAACAATATAAACTTGCGTTTTAATGTTAATACGACGCTAATGTTTTATTGCAAAAGGTTTCGGATTTAATCCTCCGCTAGGCATGCCATGACGAGAACTAACAGGTACAGATATCTAAATATTAAATGGAAACCTAAATTAATCGGGTTAATATTTTACGCCTGTGTATCTCTGAATTAATGAATTCTTGAAATCAGAAAACAGCTTGATATGTTTGTTGTAAGGCAAAAATATGATGACAGACTTAAACAGTAGCCGCTCTGCTACGATGCTCCTTAGACGACCGTTTGGTGGTACAAGGGAGTGATAATAAGCCCAATCGACAATAAGGGTTCGTTGGCTGCCGCTCAGTCCTCCGGGAGCTATAACTCTCAAGGGACGATGAAGTACCCATGTGTAAGGAGCGACGTGTTTATCGAGTGAAGCGTACGCCTCATCGTCGTCATTAACCCACATGTTCCTCAACTAGCCGCGGGTATTTCATTAAAATTAGGTAATTTATTTTAAACTAATACAACAAATAACACAAAAAGCCGTTAAGTGTGATTTCAATGAAAGAAAATGTATTGTTCTTTTACGTTGGTACTTGTCTTCCAAACAACGATATCATTTTTTGTCTATAATACGGAGTATAGTATGTAATTGTTGACATATTTGTTTTAAAGATGTTGGGCGTACTATACTTAATATTAGATATTTACTCCATCATGTAGCATTTTACGTCAATTGGAAAAAACATGTAAATAACATAGTCGTACGACTAAAATTTTTTTGCCTAATAACAGCAGTGTTAAGCGTTGCTGTGTTCTGGTTTAAAGGGTGTGGTAAGGGAGATAAACTTAACGAGGCATTCCAACTTAGTCCTCAGGGGTAGC
>DWRA01005172.1:0-10133 GCA_018250295.1 Spathilepia clonius
ATAATTTTCAACAATATTATATTTATTTTGTGCAAAATTGTAAATAGATTTTATTAAAAATAACCTAACATTTTACGGTATACATAGTTTTGTCAAAAATGGCTTTTTCTCGACACTTTCGTTGTGAGGATTGGTTCCTGTTTGCATAAGTAGGTCCAAATATATTCAGGTCAGGAAACAATTCAAAGATTGATACCGTCAAATCGCACATTACCTATTTAAAAACTATATTATATCCATCGAATGAATTCAAATAAAAATTATATAGGAGGTATATAATACTACACAAATAATTAAATATTAATTCATTCATCTGTGCCTTATCTAATTGCTTTATACATTAATGGTCTATTGTGATTATGGGTAGCTCTTTATTCGTTATCCAGTATAAGTAGATAAAACATAACATAAGCTTTGTTCTTGCTGGAGTTTACATGTCACTTGTAGGGACAGCATAAATATCTATAAATAAGTACAGAAATAATGTTATAAATTTTACCCGACGATGAGAGACGCACGTAAAATATATTTAATTTGGTTCAAACGTTTTTCACATAAGTATCGTCTCATTAAACTTTTTCACTTAAGTGCCGTCTAATTTAAATGGTTACTGTTTTTTAAAATATGTAGTTAAAACTGTAACAACCGCTTATTACGTAGCCGGACATTATAAGTTCACAAATCAAGGTCCTTGAACCAGGTGTCAGTCATTACAACAAGCATGTATGCGAACTAGTGTTGTTATAAATAACAGTCCACTGACCACCATTATCCATATCCAAACCAGTTACTAGGAGTTTTTGAGCAGGAAGTTTAGTTGCTATATATACTCGTATATCGTGATTATTGAGATACTCAATCGTGATATTAAGAAGGACCTATTAATCTTTATCTGAGGTTGATAAATAATTGAATAACTATTGTTCTATTTCTAGTCTAAGATCCAAATACAAGTTATGTTCACTTAGAATATTGTCATAAATGGACCTACTTATGCAAACAGGAACGAATCCACACACATACCAAAATCATTAAAAATGTTAATGATTTCCAACAATATTATATTTATATACAGAGAACAAATTATTTAATGAAGTAGGTTATAAATAATATGTTTGTTATTATTATAATTGTTATATGTGTGGATTTATAATAAAATTGTATTTGTATTATAAATTAAATTGTACTCTTAAATAAATATTTTGTGCAATATTGTAAATAGATTTTATTAAAAATAACCTAAAATTTTAGAGTATACAAAATTTTGATAAAAATGTATTTTTCTCAAAACTGTCGTTGTGTGGATTGGTTCCTGTTTGCATAAGTAGGTTCAAATGATTTGTATTTATTAAAAAAAATACGATTTGTAGTTCACAACTTGTAGTCCACATCTAGTCTTTAGAGGTCCGTAATAATTCTTACGAACCAGTCGCTACGCAGTATTGTTTTACTTCTACCCTCTCATTTCATAATTTTACGAAGTATAAAAAGACTTAATTGTTGTACCTAGTGATATAAACTCATCTCAATATGTGAAATTGCCTATACGCCTAACTGTACATTTAAATTATACCTAGATTAAGTAGATATATAAGTTCTCATGTAAGCGAATTTTGTAATTCATAATAAGAATAAAGTTTCTTAAACTTCTAAATGTACACATATAAAACGTAATTTTTTTTTTAAAACAATTGAATACTACAAACAATAAAATAATAAGCAATTTAGAAATCAAAATTATATGCGATAAAACTAACTCTTATACCCGTACACAACAAAATACAAGAGACCGATCATAACATACCTGTGATCTGCATGGTAAAATGTAACCAAATCAAAAAGTACTAAAAATGTATTCAACTAAAATACTAAATGATACCTACCATAATACTCAACAACTTTAATTATTATTTTTTGTAGAAAATCACTTAGCTTTTCCAATATGAAAAACACTGCCATACTCATATTATCAAGAGGGTTATAACATCTAAAGTAAATACAAAAATTTGCAGAACCTACAGATATATAATGTTTACTTTGTGTACAGTAATATCGTTTGGTATAACAAAGTATAAATAAGGACTATTCAATTTAAAATTATGACTGACAGTTTAGTATTGCAAAGACCAGAAAAAGAAAACCTTCAGTAATTTAATAAGGAATTGAGATAACATGTCACAATTGTATAATTTTTAATAAAAATGATCTTGCAGAAATCTCATATGGAGAGTTCTGTGCCGTCAAATGTTCATTATATTTTTATTATTAGAATTTATTAAAGCAGTAAAAGTAGTGAATACCAAAAAATACTGGTTTGTTCATGTGAGTACTCCCTTTTATTTCGAGCTACTTTCAAGAGAGCCCTGTGACAGATGGACAGACAGATAGTTCCATTTTAAACCTTGGGTATGGAACCCTATAAGTCTAATAAAACAATTTATATAGGAGTCTTTCCAGGAATAACGAAACTTATCATATTTACAATTATTATATAATCCTGAGCATAGATTAAACAACTATTTAGACATTAAACAGTAATTCCCAAGAATATCCAATTATTAAAACAAATAGAACAATTTCTCAATTATACGGCAAAAAATATTGCAATCAACAATATGTAACAGTACATAAATATCATGTTAAAGATGTACAATTAAAGAAAGTGATGTAATAATGCAATTTTACTTTATAAATATATAAAACAAAGCATTTTATCTGCAATTAAACATAGAATAATTATTGTCCACAGTTAATTAGACATTTAGCAAGCTAGCATAACAAGTAAATGGGTTTATTGCAGTCGTAATATTTGCTTGCGTATAGTCCTTATTTGCATGATTTCTTGTTGTGAATAATAAACAATTAAAATACTTTGTTGCATAATTTACTAGGCACTAGCTTCCGCCAGTAGTTCTCCCTACACAGTATACCTATAGTAATGTACCTCTTGTGTTATCCGGAAAACCTTCTTATGCAAATAAAATATTCACCAACATACGAGCTACAAGCATGACATAGACTTACGTTCACTGCTACTAAGCAGCACGGACTTTCGTTACATTATCATTAATCCTTTAATAAACCCTGTGTTTGTGTTACAATATAATTTTTTGAGCCATTTCAGATGAGTGTGCCCACAAAAAGTATGACAATGTTTTTTATAAGATTTGAATTAAGCTACAACTTCATAGAATTTTAAAAAGCTTATCTTTCGCTCAAAGATCATATTTATGTGATTATTTTATTTACTTCTCTTACCTTTATTAATATTAGTGTGCATTCAGACAAACATACAATTTTTTACATGAAATAATATTTATTTTAGTTAATTATAGAACAAAGTCCACAACTGAATAATTGTTTTAACGAATAATATTATTTTGCAAAATCTTAAGATGTAATATTACATTTGTGCATCGTAAAAAAGAAGATTTACCTCAGTTAATTATATGTTGTAGTACTTTTAATTGGTACTGTAACGAGGTAGGACAATCTTTAATTAACCTTGTGGTACTATTGGTAATGTTCAACAGCCTAGAAAACAGTTTCCTGTTTTATAAAACTGCATAAATGTTGAGAATGATTCTTTAAGATAAATTCATTTTCAATATATAAAGTTTATAAACAAGCAATATGTATTCAGGATAAGATCTAATGTATATGATTAACTTCTTTGAAAAATACATACCCTTTTTTACATAAACACCTATCCCCTTTACACTGTCCATTTCCTGAGCAAGCATTCGGGCAAAGTTCCACACTGCAGTCCGGACCACCCCATCTGCCCACACAGAAACACTTGTTGGAGATGCACAGGCCCCTCCCCGTGCAGTTATTGGGACAGTTGTATATGGCATAGGTGGCTCGGAATCCATCAAGAACATAATTTGTATCACTATACAATAGTATTAACATCTGCAACAAATTTAGTTAAGTAATTTTTGTTTAAATAAGATTCTATGTGGTAAACAATAAAAAATGGGCTTTTAAATGTTTATCCTGAAATTAAGCAAATGGCCATGAAAAATGCTCTACTTTACAAATTACAGATGCATCTGCATACAAATATGAAATGGTTATACTCACATATCCACTAGAAGCAGTAACATTCTGAGGCTCTGTTTTCCCACTAAAACTTCCCAGCAAAGGGGCATCGAAGGAATCACCATCATATACAAATACATAATCATAGGAACATTCTGTGCCCATACGAATAAAGCTCAGCGTTATATACTGGCTCTTGTTGGCCGCTTTTATTAGCCATTCGCAATGTGAATCCTGAAAATAGCAGCGGTTTAATTAACACTTCCTGATCTGCAGTTAAACGTAGTTTAATCTAACGTGGACTAACTTGTGTGTAGTTAGAGTTACTGGGTCCATCGGTGATAATTCCGCTTTGCTCGGTAAAGACCCTACGCGTTTTGTCACAGGGCGCCGTCGATGCAGCGCACAGCACGACCAGGCAAGTCCAGCTGACAACTACTAAACTGGCACCTTTCTCCCGAATACGTGGGTAAAACATGCCTCTTCCAAGTGGTTACAACACATAAGTCAAATATCAGAGCCATATAATCGCGAAATTACGACTAATATCACTAAAATGTAAAATAAACAACACTCATTTAGATGACATCTACTTCAAGGCTAACTACTAAATGAGATGTGTAGTGCCTGCAATGACTTCAGAAATTTATCATTGAATTTGTGAACGATTAAAGAGCTCTTTCGTTAAATGCATTTATTACTTATTACGTTAATTCTAATTATTTTATTGACACTTTCTAACGAGTTTTGTTCTTAACAATCAGATTCATCACAGTATTTTGACGTTTGACTATTATGACCACTATTTTTAAAACATTATCTGTGGCTTGTAACAAGGATATTTTCGTACAATGCCACACATTTCGAACTGTCAAATTATGAATAATATATTGTTGTTAAAATGTTTTCAAAGGTTGAACAATTAACAAACAACGTTTTAAATTCATATATCACTTATATTTTCAATAACATTAACTACATTTTGATTTTATGTTCTTAAGTATAGTACACATATGAGAAGCATATTTATGTTTTATTAATAGAAATTATATACATATTATTTAAATAAATTATATAATAATATTTACGTTTTACTGTTACTATTTTTATGAATTTAAGAAATACACTCATTAAGACTTATAGTTGGATAAATCTTAGTACAACATTTTCGCAAAAAAACTAGATGACAGAAAAACCCCGCGAAAATTGAACGCCATAGCGCGGTGTATGTTAATGCGACGACATAATAAACAAAATTCGAAATAGTTATACTTTTATATATCAAAGAAGAAGGGCAGCTAGCTATTATATTACCTCACCTACAGTTTTCTGTCCCTCCGTTTAACAAAAGGCTGATTCGTTACTAATGTTATTTTCCTTTTTTTATCACTATGGAAAGTAATTAGTTATGATAATTTACTTAGGTACAATTAATGTACAAATTCATAAAATTCGTAGTTAAATCAGTAAGAGCTTAGTGGCGAGCTCCTAGACACATCACAGATATATCTAATATTTAGCAGTGCGTATTAAAATCTACCTATTTGTTGAATGAAAATAATAATCACCTGAATTAACAATGTCGTAAAACGTGACAAAATCTACGTCATGCATAAGATGTCCGTAGTAAAAGCCGCGAATAGTCTATTAATTGACCAGGACGTTACACTAGTCTAAACCAGCGTTTTTCAATCATTTTCGTGGCACCAACCCTTACGATGTATAAATATTTGGAGACACCCTACACTCCGCCGTTTGTAACCTCTATTTTGACTTTTTATTCTTATTAGATTTCGATTCCTTGTGACGGATTTCTTTTAATTTGCGTTTGGTTTAACAAAGAGCCTATTTACGACTCATACGAACCGACATGTTTATTCAATGTAGACCCTTCAACTTAATATCGATATTTACTTATATTGCGATAAATATTTTTATTATGTTACTTAGAGTTGTTTAGCATACTTCGATATAATTACACTTGAATTTATAACTTTACACAACGCTACTTTGAAACAATCGTTTAATACATGTGGTTTCCTAACTTTCGTAAGTCAAAAGCAAAAGTTACACAATGAGCTCTTACAGACATGCTCTACCTGTCTTGGGTTCAAACGTTGTTAAAGTATTATTAGCCTCGTAGATTAGCGATTAAAATTTAACGCCGTTTACTAAATAAAATGAACCGGGACATTAGGTAGGTACTTAATAAGCTATTAGTATCACGTCAATAATATATATTTTTTAAATTAACTTTATTTGAAAACATCAACAATTATTCAATTTATATGAAATTTCGTAAGTAGCAAGTACTTATTTTTTGATGGTTTTTTTCTCATTTTGACTTTTGACGTCTTGGACCTAGAGAGACCAAAGCCCTCGCTCAATCGTAGGTTCGCAATGTAAGGGGCACTAACATGAGACTTTTCGACGCACTATCCCCAGGATGGTATTCTTATCTATGGACGACCAAAGCTAGAACTGCAATCCTATTTGAAGTCGATCGCAAATGTCTATGCTGATAACGACCACTTATATCCCAACAGGCAACAGTGGTTTTTTATTGTAGGTATATGAAGCTAATGAAAAATTTAATTTATGAACTTGTGTGCCCTGCAAAAGAGCTGTAGAGCTGTTCAAATAAAACTGAATCTAAAATCGTGTACTTTTCTTGAAGAAATCTATTCCCTTCTCTAGCTTATGGGGACGATTCATGCCCAGCAGTAGGAAGTAGTTGTAGCTTGTAGGTTCTACTGCAAAACAAATTGAAGTAGCTTGTAGGTTCTACTGCAAAACAAATTGAAATGGGCAAGTTGAATACTTAATACAAAATGTATCGCAGAAAACAAAGGTAATTGTGGATGATAACCAGGGTTGGCAGTAGTGCGTATTCCGCCCCGTCGGCGTACGACTGCCGAGTCAGCAGCGTGCCCGATCGATACTCATCTCGGCCTGCCTGCTGAACGCTCTTTTGTTCTTATAAATTATTATAATATAAGCTGCAGATTAACATTTGTCTGTTTTAATTTCTCAATAGCTGCATTATTATTATGTAATATCATCAAGTGGTTTTCAAATTTCGGACTATATCTAAATAGTCTATAATTATAAGGAGTACCAAAACAGTAAAGAGACAACTTAGTTTAAGTATTTTAACGGCTTTTCGTAAAATATTATTTAACGCTCTAAAACTAAATTTAAATATATTAGTATTTTATCAAAACTACTAATGCATAAAACCACCATAAAATTAAACAGGTTATTATAAATAATTTCCGTCGGTATATGAAAGTAAGGTAAGTTAAGCCAAACATGTACATAAGGAACCAAACATCTTTCAAGTTTTTTGAGAGTAACATATGCTTGGATGTGAATCTAAGCCTTATCTATGATATCTGTGAAAAACTATGTACAAGTTCAAGACGACAGTTAAGAAATAGTAAACATTTAACATAAGGTAGCCAGCATGTACGTTTGCCACTTTGGCTAAGTATATTATAAAGATAAATATTAAATAGGTACTTATAGATTGTTAAATAGACGTTAATGGAACAGCTTTGCAGCATATTTATGGAGGTGAAAATTAATAAATCATTAAAGCGCACGTGAGAGGCACTGGGGGCTGTTGAAGATTTTTCATCCGGAATGAAGTGATAAACGCTAATGACGCGCTTACCTATCGCCGACTCATCCACTACACGACTTGCGCTAAATTAAAAAACGATGTAATGTACCTAACAAACTCGATATTCGATACTTATATCGCATGATTTAAAGCGCATTGATTGTATGTAAATAATCCAGTTAGAAGTTGAGAGAAATTTGTGTCCATTGTGTCCAGTAAATTCTAATTTAATCAACACATACACAAATAATTAAATTTTTTTAAAATAAATTACCAAAAAAATAGTTTCTTTCATACGGTACGGTATCCTTGTCGATACTCTATTATTATGTTTTACTTTTAAATCTGCACTAAAACCTTATTACTGTTTTTCTATAAGTAGAGAAAACCTAATAGGTACATGAAGAATGCGTTTTTATAATATGTTACAATATTGTTCAGCATAAAACGAAAAAAATCTTAAAGGAAGGCAAGACGGACAGCGAGCATAGACTTCATACTTCACTCCTACTACCATACAAGCATCTTAAAAGTTACTTCTCATTTTTGGGAAAAGAGTTTCCACGTATAGATAACATTTTTATATCTTTCGCAACACCCAATTCCTGTTTTACGTATCTAATTTAATCGCGATCTTAATGACGCAGGTCAGTCTTGCGGGAGTGCGTGACGACCCATTCTAAGCGCACGTTTACTATGTAAATGAACTGGCCGCAGCTCTCATTTTTTCAACACAAACACTCACATATTGCTGCCTCTGTTTACACTGCCTGTTCATTTTCAGACACTGTTTGTTTCAAACCAATTTTCTTTTTCACTTTTGCATAAGTTTGTTTCGTTACAAGGTTCAGCTTGAACGGCCAGTGGGTAGGTACATATGTACTGTCACAATGTATACACGTATTTATAAATATTGTTTATTTGTATTTGTAACTTATATTCAGCTGGATTACAATGTAAACCGTGTACAATTTGAGCGCCGACTTGAATACTAAGTACTAAACCAAGATTTCTTTAATTTTTTTTCACTTTTGTGATATAGAAATCGATTTTTAATTTTTTAGGAATTAGCTCACTCGTTTATTATATATTTTGGAATAATGTTACAAAAAAATCATACACGTCCTTTAATACTCAAAAGTTGACTTAACACAATATCGTATGAAAAATGTATAATAATAAAAATACCTATGCAGCCTGCACCTCAACAGTGTTTATACGATGTGCAAGTTATTTTTAGTACTATTTATAGTAAGATACCGGTGATTTCTATAGTTCATTGTCAAATTCTTACGTATTTAATATAGAACAATATGGGTAGGTATAATTAATAAAAGATATGACAGCTACAGCATTGGAATACCTAGTATAAGTAGCATTACTATGAATAATACATATCAATTGAACTATGTTGTTTTTTTTTCAATTTTATTCATGGAAAATATATGCCAGACGCAGAGGTTGGTGGTGTCGTTAGTACCATATTGAGAGAACATTTAGGAGCCGTGCCCCAGGGACGGCCTCACTCTCCAACCGGCCGACATCATCATACAAATGGCACATTAGCGCCCCGCGGCCGGACGCACCTTATCTGCCTCCAACTATATTTGTTCTGCACCGGATTACTCGAGATTTACCACGGTCACCGAACGTTAACAACCGATTACATGTCCTCTGCAAAGAGAAGTTAAATTTAATAGCACGCTCTGACCCGGTTGCGGTTCTTTAACGCTGATTAATATTAATATTTCATGAAAAAAGGGATATATGGTACATTATATTTAGTTATGTGATCATACTTTTTCATTTTTATTTTCCTCAAAAATTTTAATTTACGTATTGTATTTCAAAAACGAAACGATTTGTTTAACGTTTGTATAATTATATTTTGTTTACAGGTGAATATTTTGTTTTTGGCCTACTAATGTGCGAAATATGCAAAATATTGTTTTTATACACTGTTTTATAAACAAAAACAATTCTAAAAGATAGTGGTAGGAAGAAAACGGCCACGGGTGGGATAACTAGCCCTAACTCGTAAATCAGCTGCGTGTCGATCTCGGAGCCGCCCCATTGCAGCTCGCATGTTGATTTGTCGCGATCGTATTATACGAATGACCATTAGTGCAGTCCAGTGTCGATATTATGGGCTATTAAATAATGCAAAAATTTGTCGATAGTAATTGGGTATTTTTTAAGAAACTTTACCCATATTTGTTCATAGACGGAGGAGTCGTTCTATTATGATTATATGTTTTATAATGCTACTGACAAAAGTGTGAAACTTTATACCAATATAATTCTAATCAAACTTCATTGGAACTGTATTGTTTCTAAATAGGTAATTACCGCTTAAAGGTGGTAGAACCCTTTGTAGTTCGACTCCAGCGGCACCACCGCCACACTTATTTTTGTCTAATAACAGCAGTGTTAAGCGCTGCTGTGTTCTGGTTTGAAGGGTGTG
>DWRA01005173.1:0-10131 GCA_018250295.1 Spathilepia clonius
ATAATACGCACATAACTTCGAAAAATCAGAGGTGCGTGCCTGAGTTTCGAACCTCGGACCCCTCGACTGAGAGGCAATGATTCAACCACAAGGCTATCACTGCTAATGAGGTTGTGTAAGTAAAAAAAATATGTGATAAAACAATAGTAAATAGGAATTTCGTTTGACCTCGACGTTATAAATTGTCTTACACCTTTTTCTGGGCTAAAGAAAATATAATGTGACTCAATATTCGAGAGATAAAAATCGTAAGATATATTTTAGGCACGTTGTTAAGACAAATTAATTTCACAAATATAATAGTATGACGCACAGCAAGATGCTGCACGGGGAGCAAAGGTAAACTTAAATGAAATTTTTCTTTTGTTTGTGAAACAGAACTCGGTTAAAACACACTGCGCCGCAACAAAAGGCCAAAGCTGTGCAAAAAGACAATAATTAGTAGCAGCTCTCTCGTTTGACCTCATTTGTGTGCTTACATTTGGTACTCTGCATTACATAACAATTTTTATATTATACTATTTTAAACTTCAATGATGTATTTTACTCTGAAATGATTGTAAGAGACAGTCCTAAACTTTTAAAATTCGCATCTAACATTATTTAAAAAAAAAACTTTTTAATACCGTTTCTTAACTTTAACATGTCTTTAAGTACAAATTCGTGCAACTTACACAATTTAAGGTTACAAAAAAAGTAGGATAATCATCGTAGCCGCTGTAGACCTTGTAGACCTTCGTAGCTTTAAGGTATCAAGTTGCCTCACTTTAATGCTAAGGAAACTACAATAAATGGACGAACTACCCTTAGCATTGGAACCATGCAATCATATTTGTTTTTAACTTTAAGAACTAGACATGGACACTCGGTACTTTCATGTTACACTTTACATGCGCATGTGAAAGTATTAAAACAAACAGAAGTATTTAATCGGGTCGCTACGGGCTACCCGCGTGAAGGGTGCTCGTGTCGCCGCGGCCGACGATCCAATTACCTGTCCCGCAAAACGCGACGCGGACAGCAACAGCACTTCACGCCGATCGCCGCGGCTTCCGATAGTCGATTAACGAATTAAATTTTAATTGAAATGAAAATACAGAAATGCAGGTCCAATTTAGCGTGAAGCTCGATCCAATTGGTGAGTAGCACACTCAAATAAATTTTAAATCAGTCGGTAGTGTTATGTTAGTCCTTTGTTCGTTTTGCTGATCAGTGTGCGAGGTAAAACTATTATGGAATACTTTAATCTGTATTCCTTGTTTTTATTAGCGAAATGATTGAGAACAAATACTAGTTCAATATGTTGTAGGCAAAATCTCATTCAATATTAGAATGGCTCCCACAGGGTGATATCTTCCATTCACCAAATATGTAGTCGCACGGAGAGTACTTGTTGAACGAGATAAGTTTTATTGCGGCTGGTTTTACGAGACAGGAGTGAAGGCACGTCACCGATAAAAATGTTTAACGGACGGGCTTGCTAGTTGAGTAACTATTAAAATTTAATTTCAACTGCCTTCAATAATAAATAGATATATATTATACTGTATATAGGACTTTGTTTTTGTAAATTCACAAAATAAATATATTGGATCGGTCATGACGACACGTGTAACAACGTACATACAACGATGTGCGTGTGTGCGCGAGCGCTCAGCGTCTCTCCGGCTCAGCGGCTACATTTAATATTCGTGTCCGACAACGGCGCTACACTATGTCGTATATTACAATTACTACAGACAGCGAAGTATTTACTTGTATTCATAATTAGTTAAGTTCGATATAGCTGAAAATATGATTACTTCAATAATTTGAGAGGAAAGAAAATTTTCAGCAAAGTGTTGATAAATCTCAAATTGGAAACTTATAGGTATGAAGACGAATCTTAAATGAACATCTTTGCAAGTATTTGAAAGTTGGCCCAGCTTATGGAGCGGCAGCCACAGCTTCACAAATGCAATTACAGAGCTTTTAACAGTACATAGTTGGGCAGCCGGCGCCATTCGCACTGTGCGGCTCCACTTGTGGTCGACACTGCTTACGGATCCAGCGCTTTGCTGATATTTTGACATCACCGTGTAACGTCCATTCCAGAATAGGCTGTTCAACGGAATACACCCGGAGTATACTCACGAATACTACGTACGGGCACTGTTTGTGTGTTACTTCGGATGTCGTAAGCAGAAAGAGTAGCTGCATTACAAAAAGCTGTTTATTGTGTTCTACCTAGCGTCCTCTTGCTGCTACGACTAGGCATACATGTTACTTTTAGCATCAACAATGAGTGGTTTTAGCAATTGTATGTTTTAATTGTTTTATGTCGCACGATTTCACGTTGAATTGATGCATCCAGTGTCCATATACGTGAAGGCTGTAGGTTTTAATCGCTGCATCTAGCTTTGGTAAAGTAGCCAAATCATGTCATCAGCATCCTTCAGTACAGTGAGCCAAATCCTGACCTTAATTTACTTTTAAATTGTTACAAGTTATGGAAGCGTCGATCTTGAAATCTTAATAGTAATACTCCAAATAATAGTGACGTCAAAGTGATGTTGCTAAACAGACATCTTCATAGCAATAAATTTACATATTATACGGATTAACGAGAACACTTCGAGTGTACTGTCTCATTTATTGAAGACTTCATTAAGATGGTGTAGGCTGTGTTTATGGTTTAACGCTGTGACGTCAGGGAGGTTCTATAATTTGCATACTCTAACTTTACCTACATATTGCCAACAAGGCGGTCCAATGTTAGATCACACTTTTATTAGAATTTTAAAGCGATTCAATGTGGTGATTATAGTAGCTACAGAAGTACATACTGTAAAAAATACAGTTATTAGAGTTCAATCGAAAAATGTAGAGTCGTCGTAGAGATGTCGAGTAGACTGGTTTCTTGTTCGGTGGCCGTACTTTATATTATTTTTTTTATATTTCTAGTACGCTGTTATAGTGTTTGTAAATAATTCTCCGCTGTGACCTTGTGGCCGCGGGGGCACGGAACCCCAAAAACAGACAGGAAACGAACACATAATAATCCTACAAAAAGAAAATTATGATTGTAAGTTCTTTCAAGTGTTGCCAAAACTCCGTATGTCTGGTTTTATATTTTCTCACATGTTGCTGCTAACACTGCTTTCATATGTTACTTTAAACAATGACAAGCCCGTGTTTGACGTCAGATGCATTATACAAATTAAAATGAGTATATTTGAAACACTGAAGTTCCTCCTTCAAATTAGATGAGTTGCGCATGTATTTAGTGAGTGTCATTAATTGTTTTACGACAGTCAACCGGCTAATTATCACCTATGTATATAAATATTTATATTGACAATACATTGATCACAGGCTAATCGTAAAACTAGTCCTGACTAAGTTCACATACATTTATTTTTTTACTGAAACTTGAAACATAAACTTTGGACAATATGTTGATTGTATGATGTAGGCACCTACTAAGAAATCATGTTTTGATATTGTACTGCTAAAGGGTTTAAAAATCGGTTAACACGTTGTTTGGAGATTCGTCCATGTGAAAGCAAGCACTGATGTTATATGGTTTGGCTTTCTAGCTAAATATAACGTCATACCTGCCAACTGTTTTGGAAATTCAAATTTTAAAAGGGTAAAATAAAGGCATAGTATCAATAAGGAAGGAAAGTGTTTCCTAAAAAGTTTTCTTGAGGATTCTGGTCAAGACTTAAGGACAAAGTTATGACAACATTGTATTGTCATCGGTCTGGCCCCGAGCACAGCTGCGGGTAAACACTACTAGTCGTGTGTTATTATTGTACAATAACAAATTGTATACATCATTTATATAGAAATTATTCCATTTTCGTTTCCATAAACGATCACAGGCCGGTGCTCGTTGAAACGAATTAAGCATTCGTGTAAAGGTCTGCTCTCTGGACGCGGCTGGAGATACTTCGGTGCGGGTTCCATTTTCAAGTCATCTTTACTCTTACGTTAGATACCTGTAAAGGTTGCGCTTAAATAAAAGTGCTATTTAAGTATTCGTTCAAATGATGTAAGTTATTGTTCATGTTTATATATATAAGTACCTACTTTATAGAGTTCTTTGTCGAGTTGCCATTAGTAGTCTAGCTTCAATTAGTCTTACGCTTAGTAAAATTTGTACTAAAGAAACTAAGTGTACAGTGTAAGCTAAAAATATATGAGCGCCATTACTTACCATCTAATTGGGGTCCTTCAATAACAGTCGGCAATTTTCCGCTCAATTGTTTGAACATCTTTTGGAAACGCTCCGAACAAATAATTCCGCGCTCTCCTTCTCAACAATGAAACGCCATTTAGCTGGATTCCATAATTATTTTGATATCATCAAATTTCTTATGAAAATTGACAAATATTTAAGGAAAATTGTGCCAAAATGTCGTCCTTCTGTGCTTTACTCGCTGTAAATACATTGTATTCCATTACGGGTTTTGGATGGAAAGTAATTCCCGTACACAAATTTTCAATGTTTACTGTCTTATGTACCTAGCAATAAACTTATTAGAGTAACTAAATTATTCAATTTCAATGGTCCATATCCAGTTTCATATTTGTACAATAGTTAGCGGCAAGCGAACCAGTCAACCTCAAAGCTAAGTTTATCAGTATTTCTTGCACAGCGCACCCTTCACACACAAACATACCGCCGCTCCGAGTGTACAGATACGCTTATTCTGGTGTACTCGTACTATTACTTAAGAAAATGGCAAAGCCGAAAGCTTGTTAGCAGTGATGTAACAGCAATCCCGAGCAGAGCGGGAGGCTACATCGCAACAAATTACATTGGTTTCCAAGTTTATTTGCCGAATCCCGCGGCGGCCGGGACACCGTATTGCCTCGGAACGCACGGTTCCTTAATGGAATCAATGTTCCAATATCACTAATAATAAATGAAACAGAGCCCAATTTCAGATACAAAAGGGTATCAGCTTTACTGCTGTAATATATTGTGTTTAATACATTTTTGAGGACTATTAATAAGTTTTGGGGGTACGATTGGCAGGCCGACTGGCGCGCAGGGAGACGGAACCAAGGCGATACAGCTAGTGGTTGCTGTGAACGGCCAAGTTCAATATACTCATGTGATAAGGGAGATATACTTGTGAGCCTCGGCTACGACTGTAGTCCTATCCTGTTCATGGGTGGTACTGGCTAACAAAGTTTTATCGTCACAAATATTTTATTTATTTAATGTTTGTTGAGTTTATTTATTGTAGTATATTGATAAAAGTTGTATTAGTTACTCATAGCATGCTACTTGTAATCTGAGCATAGAATTGTGTGTAAAAGAGTTAAGTCGTTATCAAACCGTTCGCACTTCCCGTTGTGTTGTAAACAGCGCCGCCCGCGCCGCCTGCGCGGGCCGGCAACAGCCGAGCGCTGCTGAAATATGAGCGACGTGTGACGCGCTCCGTCTAAATGTTGCGCCTCGTAGCCTAATTTATTGCCCAATACAGACTATGTTTAGTTTATTACGGGAAACAATGTAATCCTACTTCAGTTCTTGAAAAACGTATGAAGATGAGTTCTAAATATTTTGTGATAATATGCTTCCATAGGGACGAGAAAATACCATAAGTTATGATACTGCTGATACATAGTTCCATGCTGGAATACCCTACATATATATACGATACTACTACTACTACTACTATACATATATACTTACCTCTACGTACACACACAAAGACACAAACGTCAAAACAATCACTAAATTCAGAAACTACATTTTCGCCGAGGAAAATGCAATATAATTTAACAAAACTGAAGTTAGATTACTGAGATTTGACCTTTATTGTTAAAGCAAGTGTTTACCTAATAATTAATTTATTAATTTCCGATACGCACATTATTTAACAAAACTGAAGTTAGATGACTGGGTTCTGACGGAATCGCGTCGTTGTATTTCACATCAGATAGGATTTATCTCAGACTCTATTTCAATTATGCTACAGTTCATTAGTGCATACATTTTTATAGTTAACTTTAACTGTTGGATACTACTCGGCGCCGCCAGTGGTCACTCGTAAAACGAGCTAAAAAGAGCTGTTTTCCACTTTTTTAAAGAGCAAAGTCATAGCGCTTCGGAAATATCTCAGAGGAAAATAACTTCACTTTACAGCCTGCATGGCCGTGGTAAGAAAGAAATTGAAAATCGAACTGCGGAGGACGCCACGTGTCTAGTGGGTGTGGACGGAACCTCATAGTTCAGCGACAATACCTACACGAAACTTTGTTTTCCTTTCCTCCACCGCTTTGTTCAATCTGCAGTATAATGATGCATCTGGCAAGGGCGCTAAGTTGTTGCGTATTTGTTTTTCAGCGAAGCAATATGCATTTATGGCGGCAGCCGGTGAGTTAATAACCGTTGGCACATAAGCCGGCGCCGCTACGACGACGCGCTGTTTGCACCTGCGGGACTCCAGCTTTAATTAGCCACTTTCATACTAGCGACTCAAAAGTTGGGTTTCGTATAATAATCTTTTGAAATGCAATAGAACGAGTATGGTTCCACCGGTGAGGTACCACTGTCATGCTTATTCTAACGAGAAGAAATTCTTCCGTTTCGATAGTGGGGAATTAATGTTAGCTGATTTAGATATGAGGGGACTAGGGGCTATCTTAGTTTTGAGCAGTAGCAAGGGTGTTGTGATTGGCTTTAGGTAAAACCCTCATTCCATACGGAGCCGGTTACCGTTATGGGCAGTGATTTACTATCTGGTGAATTGCGATTTTGGAAGTAAATGCTAAATAACTAACTGTATTAAGTTAGTATTAACCCACTTAATTATGACGTTAATGGAATTTACGGATTATCGAATAATCAACATCCGTAAAACATGAAATACTTAGGGGTGTAATCGGTGGGGAGTGGGTGCCGACATGTTTATTGCGCCACCGCGACCAGCCCGCGACTGACCTTTACGTGTTACGATCGCGTGATACACGTGAAGCGGTTTATCAAACTCATTCATAATAGTTTCGGGTCACAAATATTGAGTGACGTGCGGGTGAGCGGGTCGCTCGCATGCCGTCCGCGGCGAACATGCTCGCCAGGCCAAGGAAAGGTTCAATTTATTTAATTAGGCTTATGATAAAGATGGCACACACTAATGTACGCAATCGCACACAAATGCACATAAGTACGTAAATGCGACTCAGCCTCACGTATGTATAATATCCATAAGGCTTAGACTATCTTAGAACTAAATATGAAACAAGTCCATTATTTAGCACGTTTCCTCCAGTCTTATGAAGTGTGGGATACTGATGTGTATGCTACAGTCCACTCGGCCGTCGCGCTCATAGTGTCGGGTACACTATATTTTTCCGTACGTACCGTGTGAATAATATTTCTTTAAGAAATATATTTTAGGAAAGTTCATAACCGGGGTGTTCTGTGAAATGACACGTGTAATCAATCGATATAAGTTTGAAACTAAATTTCGCGACCCATTTGCCGTCCAGTCTCCCGCTTAATACTTCACGAAGTCCATCTTCACGTCAAGTTGGTCGGCGCTGGAAAGTTTCGATTGAGAGACGCATAATTTTTTAAAAATGAACCCAGGATATAATTTGTTCAGTTCCCAAAATAAGCAAAATGAAAAATTGTGAGGCGAAGCTGTGTCGCGAGCGTAATTGACCAGATGTGAAAAATAAATCTTAAATTATTTTTACGATGTATTATTCAAAAACAGTATTTAGATGTCATAAATAAAATACGTCGCAGTTTTTTCTAAATTATATTCTACCGTACACTACTATACAACGTACAATACTTTGTTGCTACTTAAAGTTTCTAGTATTATATGATGCCGTAGGCGGCGATGGCGACATATTAGAGAAGTAGTAAGTACTAGAAAGTATTAATAAGTTATACAACAAAGTGTAGTGTTATGACAAAACCATTCCATGGATCATATTTCCAGAAGAGGACATCTAAGGATGTTTGAATGAATAAATGTCGCGGTCAAAAGAAATATGACATTGATGCTGTTATAAGACCTTTAGATTGGATAGACCAGATGCCCATTTTGCTCCCACTGTCTGTATAAAAGCCTGAAGTAATGAATCTTGACATTTCTGTGCCCACTTTGAACAGAAACATATAAAATATATTTCGTGCGAGTGGCCCGTCCCTGCCCATGCCCGTCCCCGCCTGTCCCGCCTGTCCCGCCTGTCCCGCGTGTCCCCGCGGGGCTCGAGTCGTTTTAAGTCATTACAATTTAATTTACTACACAGAGAAGCACGACTGACTAGTATTACTGCCGAGAATCCAATAAAACTTGCTACTAAACATTTTGGGAATTTCTTTTTTCAAGCATTTTACAAATAGACGGTAATCAAATAAGCACTAAGCTGCGAGGTTCTTACATTCCTCATTCTTGTTAAATTAAGTCTGTCGGAGAGACAAGGGTCAAAGTGCGTCAATTTCCACAAACGCAATATTCCACTTCTTAAGATGGTGCTTGCTTTCATTATATTTTGTTGTTTGTGTCAAATTAAAAACTGAGTTAACCAATTAAGACCCTTAAAACGCTTTCTACACTCTTAGTCCCACCATAGGATTCCCTGTGTCGTGGGTGCCATGGACACACACAAAGACAAGTACACAAACATCCAGACAGACAGAAATCTAAACTCATCATTCAGATATCTGTCTGACCCCGGATCGAACCCGGAACTCACTGTGTGTCAGACCGGTATGGTGACCGCTCCGCCGTGCGGGTCGTCAATAAAAGGCAGAACAGTGAAAACGTAATAAAACAACTTCCGCTTGCCAGCGCAAAAGATGTATATCTCTTATCTTTTATAAGATTATTTCTTAATAAAAAATATTGTTCGACGTAGTGGCACCAGTACCACATAACACTTAAGACGTAAAATTCTCAAATCAAATCATTTTTTTTTTGTGGAACGTCGGTACAATGCAAAATTGTCAAGTTGTCAAGTTTGCAATCTTCCACATTTCTGCCACAGATAAGCATAAACTAAATAAAATAAAAACAGACAATTAACCAAAAGGACTTCTACCAGCTTCAAAAACACTGATTTCGTCCAAATGAAACCGCGGGGCACATCTAGTTATAAGTTTACCACAAAAAGTTAAGTGTGGGCGGATGTTCACAAACTAGGGATGTCATTGTGTCCATTTTACCAAATGTTTGTCGAAACTACATGACAAACATTGTCGTAACTAAATGACAAACATTGTCACAACTACAAATATCTTGTTGACAGTAACAAAATTTATTGGTAAATCCCTAGAGGCCAATTGTATAGGAACTTTTGACAACAAGCCTTACGTGATAAGTTTCGATCTATTGATTTACAATGAGACTAGATATTTATTTAATAACCAATAAAATCTACAGTTTTCGTAGCGTAAGAAATTCCAAAAACTGATTTGACGTTACGGCACCTCTGCCACTTCAAGTTAAAGTTAAACTTCTTCGTAAACTTGTTTCAGTCCCACTACTACAGAGTGAGAGGGATTAAGCTAGAGTCCACCGTACTGGCCAAGTGAAAATTGAAAGACATTTTTTTTTTAAATCAACTTCTTTTTAAAGATATAAAGGTGGTAGAACCGTTTGTAGTTCGACTCCGGCGGCATTACCGCCACTCCTATTCCTGCCTAAAAACAGCAGTGTTAAGCGCTGCTGTCTTTTGGTTTAAAAGACGTAGTAAAATACACTTATCGAAGGCATTCTAACTTAATTCTTAGGGGTACCAACGCATCTGTGGATAACTTCATTCAACCCTTATCTGAGGTGGATTACCAATGTTCATAAGCGGCAGTTGGCATTCACCATCAGGTGGACTGCATGTTTGTTTGCTACTTCATCAAATAATTGAATGGTGGTAGAACTCGTTGTAGTCCGACTCCTGCGGCACCACATCTATTTCTGCCTTATAATAGTAGTATTAAACGCTGCTGTCTTCTGGTTTGAAGGGTGTGGTAAGGGAGACTGACTTTTCCGAGGCATTCCAACTTAGTCATCAGGGCTAGCAACGCATCTGTGGTCGATCTCAGGTAGGATTCTAGTCTTATCTGGGGTAGATTACAAATGTCCATGGGCGGCAGTTGCCACTTACCATCAGGTGGAC
>DWRA01005174.1:0-10130 GCA_018250295.1 Spathilepia clonius
GTTGCTACCCCTGAGCACTAAGTTGGAATGCCTCGTTAAGTTTATCTCCCTTACCACACCCTTCAAACCAGAAGACAACAGGGCTTAACACTGCTATTGTTAGACAGAAATAAGGGTGGCGGTGGTGCCGCCGGAGTCGAATTACAAAGGGTTCTACCACCTTAAAAAATCATATAAATATATTCATAAAAAGACAGAAGATAAAGAGTTATCGCTGGATATTGAAAGAAAAGTACCAATCTTATTAATACCAGCTAGAGGATGCCGCTGACCAACACTAGACCTCCTAGCAGGTAGGCTTGTAATTATTATCTAGTATAATATAGACTGAACACACATCAGTTCAATTGTATGGTAATTTTCACATTTCTAATACATGAGTACGTTACAACGTTACAACGTAAAGTTTAATAAAACACAAGTTACACAATGTATTAAATGTAGCGTACGGGTTTAGAAATAGAAAAACTTGTACATTATACTAAGCAATTTACATTAACGCAATACATTACTTTACATTAAACATTTCCACGTAATAGACGGATATGTCAACAACATTGCAAGTATTGCGAACAAATTCGATTACATGCAATAAAGAAATAATACCTGTCAGAAAAAAAATTAAGGCCTATTCGTGACGATCTCACGATAGCAACAGGCGAGCGATAATAATTTTACGTAAGTGAAAATTAAATGTAATTATTGCAATACAGGGTTACGATATCACATGGTTGTGAACACCTTGTTTAAGGAGGGTTGCCAGGTGTAAGTCCAACTATGCGGGTATGTCTGAACGGACGCTTGTAAGGAAGTTATAGGAAGGTTAAGTGTTGTAGCTTTGTGAAATTTGTGGTGAAAGAAACAGTCTGGAAAGTTAAACAGGAAAGGAGGTCTATTATTGACAAACATGGAGTATTGACAAAAGTAGACTGAGTTTAAAAAAATGTTTTTTAACATTGCAAGACTAGGTATATTAAAAATAATATATTATGTATAATATTGAACTGTTTTTTGTGTATCCTGTAAACACCTTTAGAATAAGCCATGTTAATAACTAAATTAAGCCGTTTCTTCTAAATCGAATAGCAATATTACAATTTTTTATTCACAAAACATTACTTGAAAACTATAATCGATTAGCTTACGTTATACAAATTAGACTTGAGACAGCCCTAACAACGATGCGTTGAAGATAATTGCCGCAAGTGTGGACGCAGCACTAATACGTGAATTATTCATCAGGACACTTGCACTACTTATTAGTGGAACATAATAATAAAATTGTAACATAAGGATTATCTAGTCATTTGAACATTTATGTTGCCAGGAACAATCTTATACTCATAACGAAAATATAAGTAAATTTTAGAATTCTTCTATTCAATTAGCGGTATAAAACATCTTATTTCTGAAGTCATATAAGACATACTTATCCGAGACATTCCAAGTTAATCCTCAGGGACAATCCTATTTGAGGTTGGTTAAAGATATCAGTGTCAGTATCAAAGCAGCAGGGATCGTTTACTAAAAGCGGACTGAATGCCAATTTCCCACTTTAACTTGTAAAGTTCAAATGCTGTCAACTTCTACGTAGAAATTGCGATGGACTTCCCGGCGATCAGCACTCGGACTTGAATTTAGTTTAGCATTTGCATTGTCCACGTGTGTACCGGCGTGTGTCGCCGGGACGCTGCGCGCCGCCAGTGCAGGGCGGAATTCGTGACGCAATAAAATGAAATTCTGCTTTTACTCTACATTGTTATTTTTCTTTAATTGGCATAGCAAATGATTATGCAGTCCTCTTTAGGTAGGCATAGACAGCTACTGCTGTCTATGGACATCTGTAACAACAACAACGCCAAATAATATTAGTCCTACATGAGGTTTTTAGGTGGAATGCCTCAGAGTATCCCTCACCACATTCTCTAAAATCCAGAACACAATCAGTACTTAATACTACGGTTATTTGGCAGATATATATAGGCGTAATCGTACCTCCAAAAGTCGAGCAATGAAGGCGTAGCAAAACCTTAAAAAAAGTTTCTTCATTTTGGTGGTGGTCGAAAAAGGAAAAGAAAGGCAGATAGATCTTTTTTAAAAGTTGGCTTAAAAGCTTAGAAAATATTATGAGTATTCAATTATAGGGTGGTCCTTAGCATACTCATTATTATAGATGATATGAGTGTATCATAATAAAATTTTATCGAGATTAACTTCTTATTGCGAATGTACTACCATCGACAAATCTTTTAAAAATTCTCCTAAAATACATCAAATACGAAGAATACGCAGACAATGTAATACTATATTGTATAGTAAAGGGTAATTATTTGTTCTACGTTTAATTACTCAAACTATTCCTATTCGAAAGAGACACTTAACGTAACATGTATTTGATTACTAACGTAGACTGATAAACAATTAATACTGAGTCATCCTGATACAGCCAACAATAGCGAGATGGATCATCACAATATATCTTTTTATTTCTAATTTTATTCACTTTTTACAGCATTCCGTCTTTGTGAAGCGCATACACAGTTTTTTACGTAATCTTGAATATTATTCTCAGTCAGGTCATAACAAAAACTGTATCAAAAAACGAAAATTTGATAGTTTCGTAAATGGATAAAACCAGCTTGAAAAACGAAATATTTGAGATTGTCGCGAATTCCGTTTTCAACAACGAAGATCGTCTGATGGAAGTACGTGAAGCATGACGTTCCGAAACAATAATAAAAAGGTAGCCTAATCCGTCCCCTACGCGCACAAGGACAATTTTGCGTAAACAAAGAATTCGCTTGTGTGGGGGTGCGTGAGTTGGTACCAGGGCTGTCAACTATGTCATAATATGGTACTATATTTCGGTATACTATAATGGTAGAATAATTTTCGTTCAACAAAATCACTGTCACAACTATTTCTGCTTAGGAGCAAAGTATACTATATAATATATAAATAGCAAATGTGCACGTACGTATAAAGATATCTGATGATATGAGGGCATAGTCGCTAATAAACATTTCTAAACAAAATCAGATAGAACTAAACACAAGCAAACAGGCAGGTCACACATGCATTGCTGGCCTGAGGAATACATTGAAATGCCTCATGTGATTGCCTCTCCCTCACCACCTTGAAGCCAGAACACACCAGACACAGAGACGTGTAACGGTAGTGCCTCCAAAGTCGAACCACAGAGAGTTCTACCACCATTGAAGCGTTCCAATTTAGTCCTTGGAGCACACGCTGGCAACCCTAGTTAGAACGCACCTCGCACATGTGGGTAGGTTAATGATAGTGGGTTTCCGCCGCGTCACACCTGAGAGCGCGTAACCGCCATCGGGTTATAGATACTCGTAACCCGGCCACCCCTCACCCCTTAATTCAGTACTCGGAACGCACTTCGGTGTATCTATATAGAGCGGTACAACGCTGTAACGTCGAAAGTTTTTGCAAATTGTGCGATAGATGTGTTGTATTTTTTTTAATTAATGCTTTTACTCGATTTCATTATAAATATATTAAGAAACATAAAATAGCCGTAAATTTATTATTGGATATTTATTACGTCGCGTTTTAGCTGTAAATAATTATGTTTTTATATATTATCTGTAAAACAAATAACCGTGATCCAGATTAAAAATGAGAGATATGTAATAATTATCAATAATTATTAACGTCGGATACGAAACTGTTACGATAAAGTGCACTACTTAGAACCGATATCAAGTGCCTTCAAATGACAATAAATCTTAGTTTATCCATGAAGGTACTCGTTACTGTTAAACCAGTAGTAAATGCGCGCTAATGTCGAATACAAACAAACATAATCACGTAGGTTTATAATTCTGAAAGCAGATATGATATATGAGTTTTACAACTGCACTGATAAATCGGGACTATGCAACTACTGTATTCATTCTATTAATATATTTTGCTGTATTAAAGTAATTTTGTACGACAACAAATAATTGATTTTTTTTTATAGTTCGACCTACTTATAAAGCAATCGGTCACCTGATGGAAAGCAGTAACCGTTGCCTATGGATATTTGCAAAGACCGACTTAGAAGGGCTCGTTTTGCACTTTAGAAGATGACTTAATGCTCCTGGAATACCTCAGGAGGAAGTTCATTCCACATCTTACACGTCCGTGGTATGTGACATGTATAATTCTTTAAAAAAATATTTAAGTAGCAATTTGAAATTATGTTTTCTTTCTTTCTTTATAAAATGTGATTATTTTGTCAGTACGGTTATAACCACTCTATATAGTTCCCACAGTGACATGTTGGACGAATTACGCATGAGCATAAAGGCTCTCAGAATTAAAAGGAAAGAGTTCAATTAATCCTAATTTGCTCGCTAAGATTAAACCCACGATAACAGCCATTCTATAAGAACCCTTTACTTCCAGACCCCGCTATTCTCTTTTAAGCCGCTTTAAAAGAAGTTCGACAAACAAGGGACTTATAAAGCGTAACCCAATGAGAGTTTACTCTGCGGCGCATTGGAAATCAAAGGAAATATTCAAAGATTAACGACAGATGATAAGGAATATTTAGATTGATTTGTTCGATATATATTACACAATTTACGATACGTGTTACACATATCATAGACTTTTTTAAGTATTCATATTTTTAACGTCACTTTGTTGTATAAATATATCCCAAGATTTATATATTTTATAGAATCAGTAACACTTTAGTGAATCTATTAGAACAACAATGGAGTACTTTTCCTTCTGGAGTAATATTTAGTTCGTACATTGTAGTTTTTTGTATATGTACGTTTGGACCAGCAAACGAACTTGCAGTCCACCTCACCGTGGTCACTAACCAACTCTATATAGAAGTCCTACCTGAAGTCGATCCCAGATGAGTGTCCACTCCTGAGGATTAAGGTGGTCGTAAGAAATCGACATATCTATTTTTTTTATTTAAAATGGATGATACACATATTTAATACATATGTAACTCAGACTAAAAAAAAATACAAAACCTCACGAAATATTCGTTTTTCGAGCTACTTACAATAACATAGATATAAGTGTATTGGCTAATTATATACGTAACAAAAAATTTAAATTCATTTAACTGCATCATTGCGATACGAATATTAAATACATTTTTTTTTATTGAAGCTTTAACAACTTTCCCAAACTTCCTAATTACCGTTTATGTATCAACAATGCATGACATTAGTTAACTGAACTGATTGATATAAGTGAAAGTGTGAACTTTCTATGGATAGAAAAAGCATTCTCAACTATCGATAGATCAGTGTTTGTCAAAGTGTGGGTTGCGGCCCCCTGAAAGGTCGCAAAGCCTCTATAAAGCTATATCGATAGGTCGCCAAGCTTCGTAAACGGTGTAATGTTGAAAAGTACTTTTTTTAACACAAAATTATTTATTAAAGGACCTATATACGCACTTAACTATGCTTATATCTGATACCCCATTATCAAAATAAATAACAAAGCTTTATGGAGTTCATAGTGTAATATAATTAAATACAATATAAGCATAACTCGCACAACAAAATGTAGGGGATCGCGAAAATTTACATCCAAGGGGGTCGTGGCAAAAGTTTGAAAAACACTGCGATAGATCATAAGTAAACGGGCGTATTACGCCAGTGACAATGAACTGAGTCCCCATCGCATAGTTTTTTCCACGGCTCCGCAACATGCAAACTACATTGAAAATTATTTCCTTCTTAATTAGTACGGACATTTGCATAAACAAGCTCGCATCCCATACTAGGACGATCATTATTATAATTGTGCTTTTTACGCGAAAAACTTACGCTGTGTAACGGTCAGGTAGGATAGCAATCGCCTCCGCCGATAAATCGATAAACGTAGCGTTTCGACTATCTGTACGTATTTTCTTTTGTTTTTATGCTTGCAATTATTTTGTTTTTTTTTTCGTTTTCCGTTTCCTACTATCAATAACGATTAAAATTTTCAAGCGTTAAATGTGTTCTGGTAAGTAATACCGGTAATTATAGATGAGTCGTTTGATTTACTGCTGTGGTCATCGGTGCTTTTCTACCGTGACGCTAGGACTGTACTGTTTTGCGGCTCTAGCAGACCAGCTACGCTTAGCACCAGCGATTAGCGTTTTGGCAATTACATAAATCCTGCATGACGATTTGGCGACTAATTGCGTTCGGTAGCGATATAAAAAATGCGCGTTTTAGCGATCGTATACATTTCACAAATGACAACCATTACACTCGCCGATCACCACGAAAGGCTTTCATATCTGCGCTGGTGCGTTCGATCGCGGCATCTGTCTTCCGAAAATGACTAAACGTCGATCACCGATGGTAATAGTAGCTAGTTTGCTGAGGCCCTTATGAATAAAAAACGACCAGCCACTGTTTACACAGTAGCTAACGGAGCTTTGATTGTTACGCAGTCGATGAGAGCTAGATCGTCGGTCGATATGTTCGGGGGGGGCTAATTACTTAATTCCGATGCGTGCGTAAACGTTCGCGATTTCCAACGCAATACCGCAATTACGCATTTTTTAACGCACTAGATAATATTTTTTGAAAGCTTATCGCTGTCTGTGTTCACGTATCGTGACGCTGTTTACGCGTTGCTCGAAAAAACATTAGCGAGCGGCACGTCGTATCGGACTATCGCATCGAAACGATTTCGTTTTCACTAAATTTCGTACATCGCCTAATTATCTGTAATGACGGTAGAAGTAAACCGTGAATTAAGTAAATTCTCCGTGCGTGCGTCGGTGGGTTTAAAAAATTCGTATCCGCAACTCCCTGCGCGATTATTTAATGTTTGAAAGTAATATAATTGTGGTCGATGGCTGCGTGACATGTGTGCAGAAGTTAGGCAATTTTTTTAGCACACACGTAGTGGGCTCACTTTCATAAGATTTTATCAGGAGAGCTAAATAAATTCATTATTCGTAGGTAGCATTACCCAATACTTGGAAACGGCAATCAACGGGCCATCATTGGAGTGTTTCCTTGCAAAGCGCAGTAAAAAGTTGTTGAATCGGTTGCACACGTTTCTTAACGTGGTATAAATATTTATTTGCATAGACATGTGTTTAACAATGGATTACTAATCTACTCCATATTAACATGGGGGCTGACGGTCGTTGGTGCGTGCATGTGTGTGATGGGTGTGCAGGTGTGTGTTTTCGTCACTTCCCTGCGCGGGAGTCGTCGATCGCAATGATTGCTCACGCGTTTCGCATCACTCACCCCTACCCTCGGGATAACTCGTTCACAAACAATTTACATAGACTTACTATGCACTGGGCAATTTTTTACGACATTCAAACGATAATCTAGCATTGCTACCAGCGGTCATAAAATTAGGTATGCATAAATGTGCTTCGACGTTTTTATAAACAATACTTTGTAATGCACAAATAAATTTATAACGTAACGGAAGCTATTGACTGCGATAAATATTCCTAGGAGTCTTCTTTGTTAGAATTGGAATGATTAAATGATGGGTGCATATTATTTCATGACATGCTATTCAGTCACTAGTTTTTTAATAAAGATGGTCTTTATACTTTCATAATAGAGTACAAATAACTAAAAAAATATTGACAGGACTCAGTCATACAAGTATAGGCCCGAATTGGTAAAACTATTCGTTTTATTAATATACCTCTAAATCTCTTATTTTTCAAAGTTATGTAAGTATTACAAAATAATTATCACTTGGCTGGCCGGTAAGTAAAACATCGCGAGGAAACCTAGACGCCTGAGAATTCATTAAGAAGGGTCTTATGGATGTGTGATGTCTACCAGTCCTCTATAAATTGGTCAGCGCTGTAGGCTATAGCCTAAACTCCTCTCACTCAAACTGGAGATCGGTGTCCAGTAATAATTATAGAAAATGCAGAACATTAAGCTAAATTCATGTCACTTAAAACTTTTGTCTATGCTTTCAACGTAAATTCAGCTTTCGTCATTAACCCTAAGAGAAAAAACAAAAAAAAATCCGAACGCGAAAACATGTGAACGCTGTTCCTCAAAACGGCCTTAGCGTCTGGCAATACAATTTCTGCGGCGTATTCCATGTAATAAAAGCGTATTAATTCCTATTTAATCGTAGTATAAAACAATTTACGAACTCAACAAGTACACATGGGCAGGGCGTGTCGCCGCGCACCACTGCACCCTCCCCATTGTTTATCCCACGATTAAAACCAATTCAAATACTAACTCGCACTCCAAAATTAAGCTCGAGTGGTGTAGAGGACCCTTTGTTTTAAGCACAATGCACACTTGGTCGGAAACTGCGTGAGTAATAATAATGGACGCTCTGTTGCTGTATTGCTGTAACCGCGACGTGCGTGGCGTGTAAGCTTGTTTTGGTATGTGCCTAAGACCCTATAGCACCCTTATACCACATAAAAGTGGTACGATCCTTCAGGGTTTGAAGCTTACCTTTCGTGGTTCGTTTGATTATCATTAGAACTATATCTGCATAACATCGTTATACGCTGCTGTATGCTGGTTTGAAGTGTCTGGCACGGACGCTTGAACGAGGCATTTCTACTTAGTCCTCGGTACTAGTATAACAATGCTCTTAAACCTATAACATTACTTTAGTCTTCAATTTCTCACTGTCACTTTTAGAATACAATTAAAAAAAAAATTAGCAAACTTTAGTTCTATAGTAAGTTCATATACTATTTATTAAATATTTTTTTATAAAATTGCGTGATTATCTTTAACATACCAAGTGATATTACTTTTTTATATTTACTGTTAAATACCAAACAATTTTAGAAGCAATTCCAATAATTTAACGCCTTTATAATCTGTTAATTATTGTGAATGACGCACGTTATTAATATACAATAGGTAATGGATGATAAAGATTCTTTAATACAGGATTTACAACTCGACTAACAACCAGCTAATTATATACTTAATAGTATCTACTGGCTTACGTAACGCCATATTAATTAGCTTAACAATGTCATTACAGCCAACCAAACTTTCATTTTAAGCCAACTATGCAAAAAAACTTAAATTGAATTGTATAGCTGTGATTTGCAATTAATCACCTTATTCTAATGTCACTTCTTATTGCCTAAATTAAAAAAGCTAATTTTTATTTAGAATTCCGTATCTAAAAGGTAAAAACGGGACCCAATAACTAATCCTCTCATGTGTGTCCGTCGGTCATCTCTTAAACTGTAAACAGACACTTGACATTTTTTGAATGAGTATGTTAGATAAAAATGCAAATAATAAATTTTTAAAAAGGGGAGTCCGCACAAAAACTGTTATTTTTCGTCAGATTCAATTTATCCATTAAATCCTTCTAAAACACGTGGAAAATAGGTAGTACTTACGGAGTCCATGTAGGAGTATGATTTATTTATTTATACTTTATTAAACCCAGCATAATGTGGTACAAAAGGTGGGGTTAATGCTTAATTCGTACTTGATAATTTTTTTAACTTGTCCTAGTATGGTCTAACCCCTCTCACTCTTAGAGAAGACCTATTCTCAGCAGTGGGACAGTAATGGGCAGACGACGACGAATAACTTATTACTAGATTATGACAGTAGATAATACGCGCCTCTACCAACTAAACTCGGCGGGTAGATTAAAATGTCACAAAAACTCGGAATATCATCAATACATTTAGTTCATTTCTATGCAACTCACGTTTGTTCCGCCTTATCAATCTGCAATATGGATGACTTCAAGTAAAAAATATTGACATTTCTAACTCCACTTCACCTACGACAGGAATCACCCTAAGCCATCACGCTCCACTGAACGAGGGATCCGATTAGATTAATTTACAATGCCAATAACAAGTTGCATCAGGGTCTAAACTTAGGGTTTTTATTGGCATACCAGTAGCTTTTTCACAAGTTCTTTTTATGACCATGTCACATGACTCTACTTTTTTATATAATGGAGTAGCAAAAAGCTTGCAGTCCAACTGATGGTAAGTGGCAACTACCGCCCATGGACATTTGTGATCCACCCCAGATAAGACTGGAATCCCAACTGAAGTCGACCACAGAGGCGTTGCTACCCCTGAGGACTAAGTTGTAATGCCTCGTTAAGTTTATCTCCCTTACCACACCCTTCAAACCAGAAGA
>DWRA01005175.1:0-10130 GCA_018250295.1 Spathilepia clonius
CAATGTAACTGAATCACCAACAATGGCAGTTTTCACGCGAATTCCAAATTTAAATCATTCAAATACGGTCGATTGACAAAGAGCCGTTACTTTGTTCGTTGATGAATTATATATGTTTAACTTTTATGTTACCGTTTTTATCCGATTAAACGCTTTAAAAATATAGATGGAACACCTAAGGTTCTAACACCATCTGCGTTCATTCGAACTACCACAATCTGCTTTTTTAAATTTTACTTAACGATACGGCAGACGGGCTACCTGATGGAAAGCAATCACTGTCGCCTATGGATATTTGCAACACTTGAGAAGTCGCCAGTTCATCGCTTTAGAGAAGAGCACGTTTTGCGCCTTTTTGAAGAGCTCCATGTCATAGTGCTCTGTAAATACCTCAGGATTCCAAATTCATTCCTTGTTACACGTTCGTGGCAAAAAATCCGTGCAAACCGGCCCGTGCAGGACACACTACGACTCCAGTTGGTGAGGATGGAACTTCATCCGTCGGCGCGTGGATCGATAGAGGAAAGGTGACATAGGCACCAGATCAAATCGTTCCTCGAAACACTCACCACTTTCATCTAGGACAGATTTGGCTACCTACATGGAAAAAGACTTACACGTAGGGTTCTATCACCGTCTACATTCCTCCAGGATACATTTAGCCACCTACAGATAGAAGAACACACATACGATTCTACCACCTTCTATGTACATCCAGGACAGATTTAGCCACGTAGATAGAAGAATCTAATACCGTAGAGTTCTAGTACCTTCTACGTTACCTACCACGTTATACATTGATCCAAGACAGATTCAGCCAACGTTCTGCGTTACGTTAACGTTTTACTTTCGTCCAGATTTAGCCACGTACAAGCAGAAGAATGTAACACAGAGTTCTCAAGGACAGATTTAGCCACGTAGAAGCAGAAGAATCTAATACGTAGGATTGTAGGACTTTCTACGATGATCCAGGCCAGATTTAGCCACGTACACAGAAGAATGTAGCACACGTCAAGCAAAACCTCCAGCGATGTAGTTACGTGCACCGTGCGTCACACCGCGCATGGCGTATCCGGCGCTCGGCGGCGGATGGCGTCCAATTTGTCGAATTAAGCGAGTTTGCGCACAGATTCACTCGTGAGTGGATTGCGAAGGATGTCAATGATTCGCGCTTTGTTCCTGGGAACCGATTGTACTGTGTTAACTGATTAAGATATGGTTTGCTGGTACTGTTCTGGAATGTCAACTTTAGTGGTGGAAAACGTTCGACTCCGATGGAACTTCTGCTTTTTTCATAATCACAGTAGTGTTAACCGCTGCTATGTTCTCTAAGATCTGTATGAGGGTAGTGACCACCTATCATCAGGTGGACTGCATGCTTGTTTAGTTCTGTTTTGTTAAAAAGGTCGAATGTGCTAGCAGTAGTTAATGGTAGAACCCTTTGTGATAGGTGGTGATAAGACCCTTCGTACTTGGTCCGGTGGCATCACCACTTCACCCTTTTCTACATAATAACAGAAGTATCAAGTTTTTTTTCTTATCGAGGGGAACCTTCTAAAGGTACCCGACGCTGTGGGAGCAACGCCGGGTTATGTGGGATATTTACTTCACTAAAAACCCCCCCTTGGCCGTCCTCAGCGCTGCGTGGAGGACTCCAGAATCACTAACGGAACGCAACAGGAGCCCTCCGAGCGCGAAGCCCCTTTCGGGCTCTTCCCCGGTGAGCATTTGCGCTCACCATGTCTCCTAGTATTTACGACAGCATGCGACCACACATACCGCTGTCCTTCCCGGGGTTGCTGACTGGGCGGTTCAAGCTCCCACTCTAGTCGCCCGTAACCTCACAAGCCCCCTTTTAGTCGCCTCTTAGGACAGGCAGGGGCTACCGTAGCCGTATTCTACTCCCCGGCTACAGGGGACAAATGACGAATCTGACCTAGGAATACAATCGTATACGGGATTAATAACAGAGGCAGAGGCCACTTACCATCAGGTACAAGTTTACTGCTTCTATTTAAAAAAAAGTGAAAATGTTCATAAAATTTAGACTTTTTATTATTACGCACTTTAACGCTAAGAAACCTATATTTATCAATTTAAACGCTTTACATTACAACTTGGCAATTTGTTAAAGTAGTGTCGGGGTAAGATACGACGCGATACTGCCACAGACATACCCTGTAGACATTCGGTTAATTAATAAAAAGCCACATTTGTCAACCAAGCACTATGGTGTCAATTTGTAATGTCTATCTTTAATTGGACGCGATATTGTTATGCAAATCTGAAATGAATGTGGAATTATTAAGTAACGGAACGGACGGTTTGGAACAGCTGTCAGAGGCACTATTAACGCTGGTGGTAAATTATTACTTGTAAATTTTGCATACCTACAAAATAATTGTTACATTTGAACATAACTTCGTTATTGCGTAAGTTGTAGCCTGATACATATATAAATTAAATTAAAGTACCTATTTGTTTGTAATCTATTAAAAAAAAACATGGACAGACCACGTGGGTTCAGTAGTATAAATTTTTACACAATAATTGTAAATTACATTCATAAGTATTTACTAAAAAAGGGCTTTTGTAAAGTCAACCTCCAAAGACAGAATGAGAGATGAAAGCGTGTTTCATTATTACAATTTATGAGCTCATATGCGTGACTCAAAAATCGTAAAAGCACTTTTTTATTTCTGTTTCTGTATCTGTATCTGTATAACGAAAAACGGCTGAAACGAAGTTAACGTAGCTAATACAAAATGATAAAGAACTTTACAACATAAGCATGTAATATTTGCAACTTGTTCCGTATAAATGATAGAATCCTGTGTAGAATTAATAAAACCGTAATCAACGCAAGTTGTGTAATCGAGAGGCACTTGTTGGGGAACAGAGTATAAAAAATAAAAAAATGTAAATGATACGATTGAAGTCGTTAATTCCATATCTAATTACCAGGTAACCATTTTCTAATGTAATAAATAATTTATATTACTCGTCCTAAACCATAATAGTCTTAAAACAGTATTCGATTTTTAAATTTTGAGTTATATTGTTCAGCTACTCGCCACCAGAGGCGACACTGCGCCGAGCAAACGAGTGTGCGTACGCGTCACGCCATGATTGCACTGAATTGAGCTTCCGTCGGCGACGGGATAAAAAGCCGTGTCCTCGCGGCCGCATTAAACAATGCTCGATCCGTCCAACTGCCAACGAGAACGCTCCAGTCAATAATTGAACCGTGATTGAACTAAATCACGTTTGAACAGTAAACGAGCTTCGTACTTCGTGTTGTTTACTGTCACAGTACGTTAAAAATTATGATTGTTGTAAATATTATCGATTTTTTATCATTTATCATTTTTTTATTTGTTCATCATTTATCTTTTTTTTTATCATTTATCATTTTTCTGACAAAGTTCGAAATTAGACAGATTGTAGTAAAGGGAAATTGTCGATTTTGTAGTAGACAGAAATGATTAAATTTTCAGTTTTTAGTAGGCAAAACATTGAAAGAATAATAATAATCAATATTAATAATTATTAATGGACGTTGTACTGCTATGAAATTAACATTAAATATACTTGTGAAAGAAATTGATTTTAAGAGATTTATCCAAAAGAGTAAGAAGAGCTTTTCAATACAACCGATTTTGTTAAACTAAATATTTCAACCCCTCATTTATAATCTACTTTAGACTAACATACGTAGTCACTTTACAATAGTTATCTATACAAAATATCTTTTTCGATAAGAAACTTATGGGCTGTTTCCCTTTAAAATATAAGGCAATAAATGTACTTTTCACAAGAGTAAACACGTTAACTGTATTATTTCATCATCAACCCGTTACTGTCCCACTGCTGGGCACAGGTCTCCTCTCAGAGTGAGAGGGTTTAGGTCTTAGTCCACCGCGCTGGCTAAGTGCGAATTGGTAGACTTCACACATTTTTTGAGAACCTTTTTTTTTCAAAGAACTCTCAAGTGTGCAGGTTTCCTCAAGATGCTTTCCTTCATCGTTATAGCAAGTGATGTGATGTGAAGTGATTTGTAATACGCACATGACTTCGAAAAATCAGAGGTGGCGTGCCTAGGGTCCGAACCTCGGACCCCTCCACTGAGAGACCGTGATTCAACCACTAGGCTATCACTGGGTCTTTATTATTTATATCTTATTTTAACTCGAAATAAAGTTAATTGTGTATTGAAATTGGATTTAAGCCATAGCTACATAATTTCGATTTTCAGACAAAAAATATGTTTATAATGCTGCCCTCCTCTGTTAACATTTCCCGTCCAAAACAACTCATACGAAATATATACGCAATAAATAGATCACCTTTCCTTTGAGAAGTCGGTTAAAAACAACAAATTAAACCTCATTTGAAATTCACTAATGAACGGATTCAAAGCAGAACCAAACAAACCCAAATCGCTTTTTATGCTACCGTGTCTTTTTGCACCAATTACGATACGTACAATACCCAATCGGTATGTAAGGAGGCTTTTCTGGCCAATTTGCGCCCTATCGCCGCCCTCCCTCGCGACCCTCTCGCTACATCTAACCAAATAACACCTGTAACCTTGGGGACGTCCACCATGGGGGTGAAATCAAAACGCGAAACGTGATCTTTCAAGCTTTATTCATGAGATAAAGCTTGCGGCACGAATAACATATTGCTGTACTTTGAAATTCAATAAAAGCTTTGCGAAACAGTGGTCTTGTAGTATGAATACCGCTTCCCAAGCTTTGGGGTTATTTCCAAACGAACTTTTCGGAATTTTGTAGAACAATTAATAATATATTTAACGTTCAGCCTACCAAACATGATGTGACAATTTCTGAATGTCTATGTGCCTTGTTTTTAATTCTTTCACAATTATTATGTAAACAATAGTATGAGAGTATATATGTATGAAGCTATATTTATTATCATTTAAAAATATATATTAAAAAGCATAATATTGACTTAAAGCAATTACATCGCTTCGTAGAGACATTCATATTGTTCGAAATTATGAGTGAGTTTGTATTTTTATCCATATTTCAATTCAAGTCTCTAATTTGAATATACGTTAATATCTCTCATTAAATTATTATGGCATAGGTACGTTTAGCTTATTATTAGTGTAGGTAAGCGTAGTTCCGCGAATCATCTACCGCCATCTGTCGCTGAGTAGCGACACTAAGTGCGGGCCATTGTAATTTACTAACGGTCCGCAAAAACGGCGTCCGGAATGAAACAAGACACATTCCAATTAACCTTGTTATTTTACTGTACAGATTAACGTTCAAGATTATCTTGTGCCTTTATTATCTTTGACGATACCCTGCACCTGCCGTTTTAACCGATTTTAAATAACTGCCATTCCCATCCATCATGAGCGGGCATTTTAGCGGATCAGGGACTTTCGAATGTCTTTACGTACTACGTTTAATTGAATATGTTTTAAGGTATATTAGTATTGTTAAATGTTGTAGTTTACGATGAAAGGAACAAAACGATATTAGTTTAATATGGACGGATGTAATGACGCGCAACAGTTATAGGCGAAATATTGTGCCATTAATAATAACAATCATTGAATTCAAGGCCTGCACAAGTATACAAAACCTCGAATATGGAAACTTCGAATAATATAATCTATACAGTACTAATAAGTAATAGTTCTAGAGAAATGGCTACAATTTTTATTTACATTTACTAGCGTAGTGAGGTTTTAAATATTATGTTTTATTAAAATAAAATTTATTGAAGATAATTATTGTACTTTTTATCGATAACCGCTTCATTTTGCATCGATTTTTTTTCTTAATTTCGTATTTCCCAATGTTACAGAAATATCCTTAGTCTGTTTGCTAGGTAATACCTCCTTTTTTCGGCACAATTAGAAATATTCAGTTATAGCTAATGATCGTTAAGGTCTGCTTGTTAAACGGTAAACTAATTTTTATTTTTTTATTATGTATATGTTGGAAATGAGCGTGCAGTCCACCTAAGTAGTCAACCAATAGTAAGTGGCCACTGCCGCCAATAAACATCTGTAATCAACCCCAGATTAGATTAGAACCCTACCTGAGGTCAACTACAGACGCGTTGCTACATCTGAGGACTACGTTGGAAAATCCCTTCAAACCAGAATTCAACAGTTCTTAACACTGTTGTTATTAGGCAGGAATAGGTGCGGCGGTGATGCTACCATCAAAAGTTCCTACCACCCTTGTAACACTTAAGCTATAAGCTATAAAATCTATACTTTTGCCGGCAACTGTCCTGACGGATCTGTCATTGCCCAAGCGATCGCGCGTCATCCTGCGAACTGTCTTTTTTGTCTTGACCACAATATCCCGTTTCAGAGATCAATGGGGCAATCAGGCTCGCGTGTCGATCGCGACCTGCCCTAATAAGAGGACGGGCCCACGCTACGCACATGCCATTACTACCCACGCGTGTGTAAGATCGAGTAAACGTTATGAGTTATTCTTGAGCGGATTCCTTACAAACGGTGTGCATATCTTTCGTGAATCAGCCCTAGGAAACTCAAATTTAAGCGTCTTCGTCTAATTTAATCACGCTATGTCTATGTTATATATTGCCAATACTATTTTTTAAGTAACTGGATTATGAATTGACCATTTCAACATTAACTTAGTTTGTGGTACTGAGTTGATCTTAGACGTGTGCATAAGATACGTATCTATGACTTGGTGTGTAAGACCGTTTTTTAGCAAAACTTCAATATTGCCTTTCATACTATTAAAGATGAAATTTACTACCTTATGTAACTTTCATAATACAAAAGTAAGTGTGAAATGTTATTTGAATTCATTATTTACTTTTCAAATTTATCAAAAACCCTACAATACAAAAACTACAGAGAACTGCAAAAGTCTGTAAGGAATGCATTATGAAAATATATATATCGACACCAGTATTATTAATGTGGTATTAAAGACAAGCTGGATTGCGATTGACATCCCACATATTTTACACTCTATTTAATTCGCTCACCCGTATGCGTTAAGTATTATTTAACGCTTCAAGACTGCCTGCGACTTATCTAGTCTAATTAAATTACAATAACCAGTTATCTAAGTGCCGGCAGCTGTAGCAACGGACCGATCCTATCCAATTTTAATTATAATCAGTAAAGCTAACAAAAATAATTCCCGAAGAACTTCTCACAAGGATAATTATAAAACCTGCGATTTGAATGAGAATAGATAACGAAAGGGACCTCAAAGTGCGAAAGAGACAGCTATAGAACAAATGTCGCGCGCGTTCTAACACAAAAACAGGAGTAACGAACTAAAACGCCAGGTGTGAGCCGATGCCATGTGCTTCGTAACAGAAACTACATTTATTTATGCCTTTGCTCACGGTCTTCATTTATCTAGCAGTAGCTGAATGTAATGTGGAATAATAGTAAAAAAATATAAATGACAATAAGTAATATATCGACGCTGACGATGGATAATTGAATGGAATTGTACAAAATTGACACTTGTTGAATGTAAAATTTTAACATTTATCTTTATTTACACCGAAAAATATATAAATACGTCAATTATACTATAATAAAATATACCAAACAAGTACTTCGGTCGTAACATGTTTGTAACATGTCACAGTCAATATAACTAAATTATTTTAATATTCCGTATTATTAAAATTTATAAGATATAACTTACTACATACTACTATCAACGCCATCTAGGAAGCCTTTCAAACAACGCCATCTGGCGGCGAATAGCAGAACTTTTGTAACAGCTATGTCCAACGTCGGTATCCAGTTAGTTCCCGTACGTTACGTAGATGGCGCTAGGTAGGAAGGATGATAACACTTCGAAAACTTTTTTCTTCTAATTTATAATTGAAGAACAGCAAGCAGCAAGTTTATGCATTATGGTTTAAAACATTAAATTTAATATTTTTTATTGCGACATCACACGTTTGGGAAATATCTCTTACTTCAATTACCTTAAGTAATCGTATGCTAGACGTTTACACCCATAAGATAACCTTACTAGATTCGAGTTCAGAATTGATTGTACAATCTACCATTAAAGTTAAACCTTATCAAATGTTAGAAAAGTATATGTACAAGTATTGACTTTAGCCAAACATAAATTAAAATAATAATTCTTACAGATAAAACGGAACAAGATATTAAAAAAATTATTAATGTAGGAAATGAAAGAATCCGTCACTTACAAAACAAACCGCTATACTAAACCACTAATCTGTCGTCTAACCCACATCCATTGCATGTTTGTCTATTAATTTTCCCCTTTTGTGTTAACGTTCTTTTGTTTTACTTACTTTATTTTGCTTTATGTTAAGTCCGTCGTGTGTATGTTGTTTTAGCTTATTTTGGGGCCGGACGGCACGTTGCAGACAGTCAAAAGTGAGTCTCGTCGGGGTCGCGGCAGAGGGCGCTCATCGACCACTCCCGTGAGTATTTTCCTTTCTTATCTTTTTCTTTTTGTTTTCTTTCATCCCTTGTCATGTTATGTGTACCCTGTTTATGTTTGCGACGACTAATTATTTATTAACCTCGACTGATTAATTAACGTACGGATTTAAAATTGTAAGTTTTACACTTAGTTTGTAATCGGATTTGCACGTCGTTTGAACTCGTTTAAAAGTTACTTTGTAAATGCTCTTACGAACTCACCTGCTACGTGCGATAATTAAGCCGTTATAATTATTATGCAGCAACTTTTTACGAGTATAATATGTTAACAGCGTTATAAACCACATAGATTCTTCGGTAGATAAGTCGGCAGTAATGGTTTCAACACATTAGGACGTTAACTCAACCCTTATTTTCATAACCGCTAAATGTTTCGTGTTATATTAAAAAACATGTTATTTGTAAAAGCGCTTTACAAACTAATCTTTACATATATCTTCATCTCTCTTAATAAGTTTTCTTAAACGGATGAAAAACTATAAGTACCTAAGTATTTATAGATAGAAGAATTTAACATTAAATTATAAAATTTAAATAGGTATTATCTATTCTGATTTTTAGAACTTAACGTAATTAAATGTCTAAACTCAATAAAGATTATCAAAATCTAATCTGATTATGTATTTTTAACATAAACTATATTTAAAAGGTGATAGACCAGTATGCTTTGGTCGGTGAGATACCGCCACACCCTTTTACATCGTGAAACAGTTTTGCGTTTCGGTGAATGAGTATGAATGCCGTCTTATACATATATGAGGCGCCCATCTTAGTTTTCAAGAATGGCAATACATTTATTATCAGCTATAGCTAGAACCTATAGAATCGGCAACGGATGTCCATGGCTAGCAGCGACTATTTACCATCAGGAGAACTGTAAGCTACTTTGATACTCCAGCTAAAAAAACGCGATTTCCATAAAATAGGCAATGGAAGTAATCTACGCATATAAAAAATAATAATAGATATTTGTACACAATAAAAGTAATTGAAAACTTAAAAAAATAACTTCTTAAAAAGTATCACAGAAATATAATTACGTTAAATGTGAAAAAGAAAACAAACACACTAAAAGAGTAGAAGGTAAGACAATCCGAAGTGAATTCGTTTAATTTAAACTTTTCGCTCTAAGGAAGTTTCCAGAATGCGCGCAATCTACGAAAATGTACGAACAAATCGTATTTGTACACTAAACTTGTTTGAAATGAACTCAGTTTTCTTGTATTCATGGAGAAAACTCGTTTAGTTATAAAGAATATATTATATAAACATTTCAATGTTGTGCTTGTGCGTGACGTTCTTTCCTTTGAAGCCTAGAATGTTCAATACAAGTAAATTGTATTGTGAATCATTTGAGCTTGTTATGATTTGCTTATTGAGAAATGCTGGTATGTCTCGACAGTTACAAGCGGAACTTTATTTGAGTATAAAACAAAAACTTTTTTAATTTTTTTTTATATGATGGAGTAGCAAACGAGCTTGCAGTCCCCCTGACGGTAAGTGGCAACTGTCGCCCATGGACATTTGTGACCCACCCCAGATAAGGCTAGAATCCCAAATGAAGTCGACCACAAATGTGTTGCTACCCCTGAGGACTAAGTTGGAATGCCTCGTTAAGTTTATCTCCCTTACCACACCCTTCAAA